>VXBP01009863.1:0-50173 GCA_013400115.1 Rhinopomastus cyanomelas | reverse complement strand
GATGAGGCTCTGGCCAGCCTGATCTAGGGTGGGGTGTCCCTGCCCATGGTATGGGAGTTGGAACTGGATGATCCTGTGGTCCCTTCTAACCCAGAGTGACTGTATGACTTGGTCTGTGTGATCCTGCTGTGTCAGGGGGATTGGACTGGATGATCTTTCGAGGTCTCTTCCAATCCCTATTATTCTACGTTTAGTATAAATTTAATGAGATGTCTTGGCCTGTCATGGCTCCTGTAAGTCATGTGGCTAGGAGCCTCCTGCACATGGCTTGGGAGCTGAGGTTGAGGGAACTGTAGTTTTTATTTTGGTGGAAAGGCAGCTAAAGGGTGACCTGACAGGAGCTTTCTGCTGTTTCACAGGTGTGTTTGAAGCTCTGGAGAGACTTACTTGTCACCTCACCTAGTGATTGCAGTGCATCTGCCCTAAGGAAGACATAGGAGGAGGTGGCTTGCAGGGTTCCCTTCCAGTCAACTTCTCTGTAATTCTGTGGGAGTCTTCTGCTTCTTGTGTAGGTCTTCCACTGATTTGGCAAGAGCAACTTGCCCTTGGCAACACTGGGATACGGTCTCTCTCCGTCAGTAAAGTGTTGCATAAGGAGTGTTCTGCCAAATACAGCCATGAGGCAGAGAGAGACATTTGAGGTTGCTGCAGAATGTCTTCAAAGAAATAGCTGTTGGTTTTCATTTGTAACGCACGCAAAAGGCAAGCCAAGGGCTACAGCGACCAGCTGACTGTGCTGAACAGCAACGTCTCATCTAGCCTTCCATAATCACTCACTTGGATGTTAATGAGCTCATGTATTTGATTTCACTTAACAAATTACAATATGTGTAATGCTGTCAATTTTTTGTGGACATTAGAGAGCCTGGAGAGCAGATGTCAGTCTGCGCTTCTGGCCAAAGAGCCAGAAGCATGGGAGATTGTCCTGTCCGTTGTGGAGGAAAATATCCTGTTCTCAGCCTTGTATTTTTATAAGGATCACAGGGGTTTAATTTTCAATAATATCTTCTTTGACTGACCAAATAAAAAAAGGGTTTGATTTCTCTGTATTTGTATGTTGAAAAGTTTCTGCGAGCCATGTTGGTGGCCTTGCCCAGCATTTGAGAATACTGAGCTTGACTTTGGGGCAGGGAATCTGAATCTTTGCTTATAGTATTAAGTAAAATCTAGTTTAAGTTTGATCTTACAGCAAATGCCCTGGGAAACTTCATTACTAGAGGCTGAGGCTTATATATAAAATTAATATAAGCTCAGATATTACCTACATTTCCAATTCTTTTCCTTCTTATTCTGTATTTTTAAATGGCTCTTAATTTTTCAGTATTTCTTTGCCCCTCTGGAATTCATTATCTCCAGGTCTAGAGTGTAAAGGTGACAATACAGGTGTAGCAGTGCTTGTGTTCTGCTCATTTTGCACTGCGATACTCAATCTCAATGCCTGCAGACTGCAGGAGTTTCTTCTGGCCACCCAGGCAGGCCAGACTAATGGTGCTTTTGATAGAGTAAATATTTGTAGGCAAGGATTTCATTGTGTATGCTTCCCATGAAGTATGAACAAAGCAATTGAGTCATCCTGGCACCAATTTCCCCATGATATTAGATCGTTCTGAATTTTATTTAGTTCTCTTTCACTCTTTATACTTAGATCTCTGCTATTCAGACTGTCCAGAGCCATGGATAGGTCTATAGGTAAAGTGAGTTATTTTTCATAATGTTTTAGATTTAAAGAATTTTTTTTTTAAAAAAAATTAAACCATATTTTCATGGCATTTTTGCTGTGAACGTAAGCAGTGATATTTGTGAATCTTGTCCATAGCTAAGATTCTAGGAGTTCTCACCAGAAATGTATTAGACCTTTTTTAATAAAAATATTACCCCCAAAAAGTGTCCCTTTTGGTAGATGAAACGGTTTCCAACTACTTTCATTACTTGAAGACATCACATTGTCTTTACAGATCTTTTGAAGTTAGAATTTTTTTAGATGGTTGAAAAAATTCTTCCCATGTTTGAAAAGATAAGCTGAAAGAGATGGCTGGTCACAGAACTTCAGGGCAAACCCCAAGAGTGTTTTGATCCTCAAGCCCTTAAGGTGCCGTACGTTGGTGTTTTCATTCATACCAGCGCCTTCAAATACCTGCCGAGTTTGAAAAATATATGCCTTTGTCTTATTCCAACTAAAGGTCTCATTCAGAGAGGCACTGTAAAACAGTCTGTCTTCTTTGTGTTGCTCTTCTTGGCAGCCAAGGAATAGTGTGGCCTAAGGAAGTGCCGCATGGCTTATCAACAGGAGTTTGCGATGGGCTCCAGTAGCTTTACATCAGAGGCAAACTTGAAAGACTTGTAAGGAAAACATTAAGTGAAGAGTTAGTGCCCCATGGTAGCATTTTCCAGGAAGAAACAGTTCAATATAATAGCAGACAAAAACAGATTAACAGAAGCAAATTCTTAACGAGGCGCCATGTTTATTCTGATTCATTTGCGGTACCCGGGTAAGAATGTCGTTAAGTAAATAGTTAGCTATTTCTGCAGTCTTTGGAGCTAATGAGTATTTTTAAGACACTTGGAAATAATTTTTTTGAAGTAGTGCAAGTGGCAATGTTCAGACTAGCTGAGGAAAATGGTGATATTCGTGAGAAGCTATAGGCACATGTGATATTGTAAAGCACTGGGAATGTGAGCGTGCTGCAGTGATGGTACCAAGACTGGATGCATGGGTTATGTACTATGTGTTGTCACTTGGCTGGTCCCCACAGCTTCGGCGGGGCAGTGCTTTCTGTGGTGTGCTCGTATCAGCAAATGCAGTGGGTCTGGGCTAGAACATTGATCTTTGTGTTCTTTGTGGTCTTTCCTTTTAAGGCAAATATATAGTTAGGTGTGGAAGAAGTGGCACAAATGAACAAATACCAAAACTCCTGTAAATGATAAACACCATTTAACACATTCACTCACCGTCTGCAGACCAACAGTTTACCAAGGCTTACGTTTTGAGATAAGGCAGCTTGGTTTTCAAATGACATTTGAGACCCTCCAGAGAGATTTTATAAGGTAATGTGTAATTTTCACCGCACTCTACTCTCTTTCCTGGGACTGTTAGTACAACCATTTCTTAAAAGACTGTGGCAGTGCTACTCCAATTCAGAATTGTCTTCTGCCCTTCCCCATGGATAATGTGCAATTGAGAAGAGCAGACCAGTGTAACTACAGAAAGGCCATGTAAACATGTTGGGGACTGTCAGACAGAGCCCATATGCTTAAGAAACTAGAAATGAAATGCAGACTGGAGACTTTGTGCTGGATTGTCTGATTTTAATAGTTCTTACAGAATTGAATGTAGAACAATAGAGCCTTGGCCAAATCTGACACTAACTCTGCTTAAATGCTGCATCTGAAACTAGAGCCACTATAAAGCTACTGAGCAGGCCGCTGAAAACCCATTAGTTCACTCCACCAGGATACCAGTACGACTGTTTCCCTTGACATATCTTGGCAGGTCAGCTACAGGAAAACTGAGGTACAGCGAAAACACATGAAAATCTTACAGTACTGCAATGGGATCAGAGCTCTGACTTGCATAATATTGTGTTTGATCCATTATTAACACCCATAGTATAGTATAACAACAGGGCAGGTATGCACTGATAGTCTGCTTCCACTTCCTGATCCACTGCCCTCCATTGTTCCATGAATGGGTCTGGTTCATACACAGCTTAACTGTTTGTGTGAGATGCACCCTCTGTATTCCTTTTGAGCCGGTCACTCTGTGGCTTCATTTAATATCCACTAATCTTTGTGTTAGATGAGATAATGAATTCATTACTGCCAGATGACTTTCTCCAGACCGCATGTGAGTACCTGTCGAGCAGCCCCTGACTCAGATTTTCCAGGCTGATGACTTCTGGCAAACCTAGTCTGTCTGATGCCTTTTGGTTGCGAGGACTATATGGCAACTGAATTGTAAATAGAGTGTGCTAGTGGCTGAGACCATAAGGACTAACTTCAAAGCATTCAGCAAATCAAGGCGCCGCAGAACAGCTTTGATTGGAAGGGACCTTCAAAGGCTGTCTGGCCCCATCCACCCTGCAATAAGCAGAAGTGTTTTCAAATCAAGCAGATTGCTTAGAGTCAGACCCGACCGGACTTGGAATGTTTCCAAGGATGGGGCATCTACCACCTCTCTGGGAAACCTGTGCCAGTGCTTCACCACCATCACTGTAAGAAACTTCTATATGTCTACTCTGAATTTACCTTCTTTCCATTTGAAACCACTACTCTCTTTCCTATCAGAACACATCTTACCAAAGCATCTTTTAACTTCTTGCTTACACCATGTCTTCTCTGGGCTGAACAACCCAAGCTCTCAGCTTTTCTTCATAGCAGAGTTGGTCCATCCCGCCCATCATTTTTGAGACACTCATCTGGACTCACTCCGAGAGACCCTATAGAAGCCCAGAGAGATGATGGCCACAGCTTTTCCCATGTCCACTGACATATTCACTTCATCATAGGATGTCACTAGATTAGTCAGGTAGGACTTGCCCTTGGTCAAGCCATGCTTGCCATCTCATATTACCGCCCTGTACTCCATGTGCTTTCAACATAGCTTCTAGGAGGACCTGTTCCATGACCTTCCCAGGCACAGCAAAGGTGCTGCCGGGTTGGTGGCTCTCAAGGTCCTCCCTTCAACCCTTTAAAAAAATATAGTGGGCACCACTACAAGGTTCCCTTAATTGTCTCTAAGTCTCACCCAGTCAGACATTCTGATTTAGATCAGTTAGACCAACAGGAGCACGGAGAGGATCACCCTTGACACTGGTGCAGCTCCATCCTGAATATTGTGTTCTGTTCAGTTCTGGGCCCTTCACTACAAAAAGGACATAGAAGCACTGGAGCGTGTCCAGAGTAGGGCAACAAGGCTTGTGAAGCGTCTGGAGCACAAGTCCTGTGAGGAGTGGCTTTTTAGCCTGGATAAAAGGTGGCTGAGGGGAAACTTTATAACCCTACAGCTACCTGAAAGGAGTTTGCAGTGGGGAGGGGCTCAGCCTCTTCTCCTTGGTGGCAAGTGATAGGAGCAGAGAAGATTGGTGCAAGCTGTTCCAGGGGAGGTTTAGGCTGGATGTTAGGAAGAATTTCTTCTCTGAAATGGTTATCAAACATTGGAACAGTCTGCCCAGGGTGGTAGTGAAGTCACCATTCCTAGAGGACACTCTGGACCTCGCGCTTAACATCAGGGTTTAGTGGTGACCTGGCAGTGGTGGCTTGAAGGTTGCAGTTGATACTCTTGAAGGTCTTCTCCAATCAAAGATGTTCTGTGATTCAGTGATTCTGTAATTCCTTCCAAAAATATTTCACCTTGATTGCATTCACGTCTAGCAAAGATTAAAGGAGATACTCAATAAAATGGTCTCCTGTGGAAGATTTTCGTTTGGAGATCATACTTTGGCAGAAAAAAAGCCCCAGGTTAGGAAAGTTTCCAAGTGGTTCTAAGCATAAAGAACAGGTTACAGAGAGACTTCTCCTTTCCTTAACACTATAGCAACACTACCAGCCACATGTACAAGCCTTGTGGTCTTTTGTCACAAAGAACAGCTCTGATGGGACCACTTGAATTCTATGCTGAGTTTTGAGTAGTAATGGTATTTGGAATCCTGCACGCATGGACAGATACATAAACCTCTGTGTACTCGCACACACTGAAAAGCATCTTTGTTAGCTTCGTTTTGCCATTACTCTTTGAAACTCACGTTCTACTTTGAAAGGGCCATTTCCCACCCACTGGTAAAGAAGGCGCCTTTGTGTTTTGTTTGCTAATTTGTTGGCTTCGGAACTTGTCATCCTCTCGGGAGAATACACGGCATGTCGTGCTTCAGAACTCATTATCCACTCAGGAGAACACACGGCATGTCATGCTTCTTCACTTCTAGGAATCTGCCGCTTCCCCAGCTCTTGCAAAGCTTTTCGAAGTGATGCCTTGCGTCTCCCCTGCGCAATAGCTCTTTTAAATCTAATCGTGTGTCTAGTGATTAATGTGATTCAGTGGGAAAAGTGCTTCTCTTTCCGATTTCAAATACTGTGTGCAAGTGTTCAGGAAGGTGGGTCATGAGTTGATTCCAGAGGAAATTAGAATCCTAAAAAGAAAATGCAGTCATTTTGATATTTATATGGATCCAAATTGTACAGAAAGCTCATGAGACCCTCTTTGATGTTCAAGCCCTGTTTGTCTGTGCTCATCCTAGAGAGCAAGTCAGTGAGTTAAAAAGTACCTGTCAGAGTGTGTCTTGACTCTGTTTCAGTGCAAAGGTTCATTTCAGATGAAACTGCTTCTGAGACCATGTGGGACAGGTTAAATTGCTAATCTCACAGCTGTCTCTCCAGCTATCAAGACTCGTAAATCACACGGTCTGTAGCATAAGGAGTAAGTTGGAGAGGTTAGAAATCCAGCAAAAACTGCGATGGAGGTGACATATTTTATGAAGTGTCTGCCATCTGATGATTCCATCTGAAGGGTGATGTCTTGCATAGGAAATACCTGCCTGTGTTTGCTGCCCTTGGGGGTGTGTGTCGTGTGCTAGATACACAGGCTGTTATTAATGGACAGCTTTGGTAATCTTACAGTGTACATCTGTGACTTGAGGTTCTCAAAAGCTTCAGAGACCACACTCTGAAATAAGTCCCTGCTTAGAGGAAAAGCTTGTCCTTTTTAAGAATCAGAGCTCATCATTAAGAGGGAAAGAATTGGTGTGTCCTATACAGTCACACAAGGTTAAAAGTCATCCCGTGCTTGGCTAGAAGAACTCGCAGATGATCTCAGTCACTGGATGAACTGTGATTTCCACCCCTGGAATCCCCTATGATGTCATTAAAAGGGATTCTGACCTATTGCGTGTTAAAGAAGTGTGATCCAGCACCATCTCTACCAAAAAAACCTGAATAAATAGCTCAAAAATGTTCATCTCTTGGAAACTCTAGAAAATACAGGGTTTGGCTTCTGCCTACACAAATAATACTGATCAGGCAATATCTGTACCCAGCTGAATAATTAACAGTGGTCTGTCCTCATTTAGTTATGAAGATCTGCAGTGTGTGTAGGGGGTACTGAGTTATCTGGCACGCACAGTCATTCAAAATGTTTCTGAAGTGTCTGTGCAAATAATTCTTGACTTGTATCTCATTCAGACTTGTCTCTGAAACACTGAGCTGATGCTACAGACTGAACTGCAGTTGCCCTGATTCAGTGTGTGTAGGCAGTATCTCACCCTTCACTGGAATTAAGGGCGGAGGTTTTAGATGCTGCCAAGTTGGCACACGTGTGTGCATTGATTTAAATCAGAAACAAGCTTTTGTGGCTCTTGTGTAGATCTGAAGGCAAAATGTGGCCCAGGTAACTGTTTTCAACTACAAATGTTAATGAATCAGTTTAGGCTGAAATAGTGTGCTGTGGCAGGCTTGTCATGTGTACTCAAGGTACCAGGAAGAGCAAAACATAAACCAATCTAAACCAGTGAGGTGGGGTCCTTTGGACCTCAACCATGGCAAAGCAGATACAATATGTTATAATTCAGTAAAACTCTCCTTAAAAGTCTTTTTAATTAACATAAGTTTCAGTTCTGCATCTGCTGACTTGGAGTTGTCTGGCAACTCTGGTCACTACAGTGCACATCGTAGAGCGAAAGGGTGAAGACTCTCTTGCAAGCAATTTTTCTGTTATCAGACTTGCAGCAAAAGCAAACGTTGCTAACAAAGATTTGTGTGTGAAGTTTTCTACCTTCAGATTCAGGGCTGTAGTTATTAGTTCACTCACATGTGTTCTCTAGCAGTCTTGGTTTTGGTGTTGTCTTACAGTGTTAGATGATCTTTTGAGGTCCCTTCCAACCTCTAATGTTCTGTGGTTCATTCTTTCTGTGTTTGGAGAGGACTTCCTGCTTACACTGCTGTACAGAAAGACATGAGGACAGGAATATCAGCTGGTAACAAAAACACAAGACAGGAAGGAAACAATGCAGTTGAGAAAAGGGGACAGTACATTAGAGGGATGCAAAGCCACAGTAGTTCAGAGAAAAGGAGAGTTTGCCTGGCTTTAGAGGCTTGGGATGATGAGGTGAAGGGAGAGAAAGAGAAAAGAATAGAGATTACATTTTGATGCTGTCACTGTGGAATAAATGAAATCCTCCAGATTTCTGTTGTTCGAGGAGATTAATTACTAGTAAGGTTCGTTTAACTTTGTATTGTACGAAACCTTAGGTTGCCCTAGTTGCATAGGTAAAGTAAAAGCAGAGCATACAGTCTACAGTAGATTTCTTAGGATGCTGATCTCTCCTCTTTAATGCTATTTTCTCCTAAGAGCCCTTCTATGATTCCTGAAGCTGAAAAAGGGGGAATGTGATCTTCTAGTGCAAAGTATTTACTCACTGGAACAGGGAAGAAAGTGCATACTAGTTGGATTTCAGATTGCCTTGTCTTTGCTGTGCTCTCGTGGTAGAGAGGTAGCCATTACCTCTTACACAATCAGCTTCTTGAAAATGACTTAAAAATGCCAGCATCTAGACAACTTGCAGAAAGGGGTAAGGAAAAACCATGGGTCTGAGTGGAGAGAACACAGGCACAAAGGGGTGTTCTGTGAGCTCTACAGAGCTGAGTGGAATGCTCAGAAAAAGAGCACTCCATACCCTGATCGAAATCAGCATCTTGAGGGGATTTAACCCCTCATGAAGAAACATCCATCGTGCCTAACGGTGTCAACAGAAATCATGCCTAAGAACAGGATGCCTGGCCTCTATGAAAAGGAGACCTTTTAGACTGTCTTTTCTTTCTCACATCTTCTGCTTCCCTGAGAAAGCTACAGAGCACAGAACTGGGTGGGATCATGAAACTATCAACCTCTGTTCTCTCAGGAAAGGACATTACAAAACTGGTTTTCGCGGGTTAGGATTTGCTTCCAGTGTTCAGGATACATTACAGTTCTGGGACAGCTCAGTTTTGGTGGTTAGAAATTTTCCTCTGAGTCTCCACCTCTGTTTCTTGCCAGTTTCATGCATTTCATTCTTGCGGTTTAGGCTTACATGTTCTTCCTTGGCTTTTGCTTGCCACTCTCCTCCCCAGATTTCATTTGGGAACGCTGAAGAACTCAAACATGTTCCGCCTTTTCTGCTTCATAAATGCAGCTCTTCATGCAGACAATCTGTACCTGCAGTCCAGAAGGCTCTATCAAGCTCGTGGGGAGGTCCATTCCATTCAGCAGAGGTCACAGGAACTTCTGCCGCAGGTGAATTCAAGCAAGGTGTTTTATGGAAATGGAATAATAGCGGAAAATGCTGACAATCAAATCTTATTATGTGAACAACGGTTTAATATTGTCCCCTTGAATCAGTATTTCTATCTTCTAGTGATGATGTTGTTGAGTTAAAAAATATACAGGGGAGCAACTGGAAGTCATGACTGGAAGTCATTTAAATTGTAGAGGATTCCCCACTAATACCTGAATATAGCCAGTGAGCGCTCAGTGAAACGCCAAGCACACTCTGAGTGGAAAACAACCTCGTGCTAGGCCGTTTGGTGTGTTTAGATGTAGACAACATTGCTGTGTGATGGTAAGAGCTGCAGGGCAAGCTTCATTCACCCTGTGCTGTGATTGCTTGACCTTGTGCTTGTAACTAACATACCCACTGCAGCCAGTCTAACATTCGTAATGTCTAAGGAGCTGGTTCACAATAAGCATCTCTTTTATCATCCCAAGCCCCAAAACTTGGAATTACTGAGTTTTGAAGAAGCTACAAGGACATAGTACTGCTTTGCGTTTAAATTGTACTACTACTCAAAATTGCTTTCAAACACTCAGTTCTCTTTGATTCATAAATTTTGCATTAAAGACTCTTGAATTTTTTTCATTGTATTGGTTGGAGCACTACATCTGTATCTCTTAAATTCTTTTTGGGGATCACAACTACACAATCTCCTGGGTAGCGCCAATACCTGATAACTCTTTTGGTGAAGAAATCCTTTGCAATGTCCAATCTAAACCATCCTGGGTGGATCTTGATGCTCTCTTTTCTCTCATCCTCTTGCTTGTCACTTGTGACACTGACTCCCACTTAACAGGAACCTCCTCTCTGGTAGTAGTAGAGAGTGATAGAGTCTCCTTATAGACTCTCTTGCTGATGGTCTGGGGCTAATGTCTAGGGGATCCTGCTCTGGCAAGGGGATTGGACTAGATGATCTTTCGAGGTCTCTTCCAATCCATAATGATTCCGTGATTCTATGACTATGAGGAAGTTTCTAAGAATCTGCCATTCACCTAAATTAATGATCCCAGGTTTTCAGAACATGGAATCATTGCAATGCAGCAACTCCAGGTATTATGTGAAAATACTTATCTTTAGGAACTCGAGTCCAACTTCTGTACAATTAGAAACTACATCGACCCGCTTTAAAAGCCATGTGAAACGATATAAAAGAACTGTGTGAGCTCTTTTATTTATTAATTGAAGACAGGAACACGATCTGAATGCAAGTGCCAAAAGGGGCATGCACTCGTCCAACACATGCAGCGGTTGTTTATGCTCATCTACCTTTGAAAGCAACTATCACAGCAGTGCAACAGCTCATTACTTTGCAAGGTGTTTCATTTTCTTCAGATTTCCTCTGGACTTCAGTCTGTCTCCAAAGATCTGTCTGAGCTCCCCATTTTCATATCTACGAACGTGTAGCTCAGCAGCCCAGCAGTACGGAATAGTTAGCGACAAGTGCTTTCTAGGTAAAAGATTCTCGCTTGTCAGAACGATGTCAGTTTCCTGCTCTGTTCTCCAGTACCAAACATGACAGATGCCCTCTGTGTTCTCGGTGGCTCACTCTGAACCGGGTAGCGGGGAATCTGCCAGTGCAATTTGTTTCAAAGAACTTTTAAATTGACAGCAAAATTATCAGAATATATCCAGGCAAAAAGGTGCTGCAGCTGTGAACTTACTGTGGGAACAGCAGAAGCTGTTGAAATATTTGGAAGAAAATAAAGATGTGTCTGTCCAATATAGCTGCTGCCTCCTCTCTAAGCTGCTTTCCCATTTTGCCGAATGAGTAGCAGCCTGAGAGTTTTCCACAACTACTATTTGCAATGCAGAGAACATTCATATCAAAATAAAAGAATTCCACTTCTTTGCAGGATACCTGCCTTAGTGACATTGTCCTTGTACAGACAAATCTTTGAAAATCCTGCAGGTAGAACGGGCTGGGTCCATTCTCACCCCACTCTCTGTGCCAAGTTCAGCACGGCTGCTCTGTGCTCTTTTTCTTCACCCTTTTGGAAGGTTTTCCGTCCCATGGTACTGGCAACATTCAATCCTGTCACCACATAATATTAATAGCTTACAATTATTCGTTATCAAAGTAGATTTTCTTCCCTTCTTCCTGACAAATGAAGCAGAGACTAATCTGCCAGGCTGTCCTGTTTCCCAATCCAAATAGCACCGCTCACATCGCTGAAGTGATACAGAGTGATTTTGCTTGAACAGAAGTGTTAGCTGTTGTCAAAGCTTTTTAAGGATCTGACGATTGTTAGATTTCAGAAGCAACAAAGAATGAGACTTAACGATGTAGAATACGTGGGGTTTAGCAGAATACAAAGATAGGAAGAGTAGGAATTATCTGACACATATTATATGACTTTAGTGTGTTGGAAGTGTGTTACCCTTATAGCCAAAGCCTTATTCTGCTTCTGCTGTGTCTACTTGGGCCTTGCCCTTTCCAGTAGAGCTAACTGGATCCTTTTCCTGCCTCTGTACCAGTCAGAACCGTTGCTGACCCGTGCAGAATGCATGCTTTTCTTCCTCTGCCAAAAGAAGACAAGCAGCTCCTTTGGTTGGTTGTCTCAGATCTCCCAGAGGGCATCATTACTATCAGAAGCGGAATGCTGTCCAGAAGGCGTGGGAGTAGTGCTGCAGAGCTACACCTTTCTTTTTTAGTACTACAAGAGTTGTAAATAACTTCCCCTAAAACATCTCAATCTCCATTCTCTCTAGGGAAAAAAGCCCCCAAAACATGCATATTTCAGGTGGTCATTTACAGCCAGAAGTACCTCTCTAAAAACAGAGTGTAAAAACAAAACAGGTGACAACTGAAGCTTTCGATAGAAAGGTATAAAGAAATTCACCCTAAAAGAGATGCTCAAATACAGTGGATTTAGATTTCAAGCTCTCAAAGAAGTCACCTTAGAGATAACTTTCCGAAACACTGGCTTGTCTTGCACTGCCTTTTAGTTAGTGCTGGGTGATACTCGCTGGGATTCACGTCCAAAGAGATAGCTTTCCCTTGCTGTAAGGGTTAGATCAGCACTTGCGCTTCTCTCAGCGACATCAAAAATGCCTGTTAGGGGTAACGAGTGCAGCATCTTGCAGCACAGCAATAGTGGGAGGTCAGCATCCCATGCACCAGCGGGTTCAAAGCTGCTGCAGGACTGACAGTGGCTTGGGTGAGTGGAAAGGCTTGCCAGGGAAATGCAAATTCCTCAGGGAATACAGTCTGTAATTTTTCAGGCTGCATATAAATAGTGATTTTGAGAAACTGAGTGTACTTTGAGCTTTGTTCATATTTAACTAGTGTACTCCTCTTTGCTGCGTCAGTAATTAAGTCTTCTGACGCTCCAGAAAGCGAAAGTCCTGCTGAGATGTTTAAGTTGGGAGCAACCTCTTGATGTACAAGCAAAATAGATTTGAAAACAAAAAAGGCACCAAGGACCTTACCAAGCTGGTTTGCCTTCACCTTTGAAACCAAACTGAATGGCAGAGCAGCACGGACTGCTGAAACTCTCCTAGCCTCATCGTGAAGTAGAACCTCCTTTTGAAACCCATTACCTTCACTTACGGCGTTTAAAGAATTTTAATTACGTGCCTGGAAAGAATCGAGATGCTTCCGGCTCCATTTGTTTATCGTGGAAGGCTGGAAAAAAAATGAGGACAGAGCTTCCCAGCTCATGCAGGGGTTGCACAGAGAGGGAGATGACTTTTAATTCGACAAGTTCAGAGAGATTTCTTAGTTTGACGCGCACAGTGGGGGGTCTTTGAGCGCCTGGCAATACTTCAGCAGCTGCGGCTTTGAAAGTCTTTCCCTGAAGCCGAAATCGTATCAAAAGCCAATGATAATATTCCCTGCAAGGTAAAGGACCCTATTGAAGATTTCTACAGCTGCTTATTTATTCATCACAGTTTTTTCGTTCGGGATGCATCAGGCGTATAGGTAATAATTCACATGGAAAGATGCTAGGGAAGTGGAATAAATAAATGAATGACTAAATAGGGATCCCTCATTAATCCTGCACCTTTCCCTGGAGCTTTCTGTAGGCCACGCTCACCTCTGAAATTCCCTGTCATTCCTGGCTCTGTGTTCTGCATACGGTCCTCCCTTCCAATCTTGGCTTTTTCCTTCTCTTCCACAGAACTGTCATTTCTGTCGGCCTTCGACCACCAGCTGAGCGCATAAGGTGTTTGTGGCCATCTCCTTCCCCTAAACCCTCAAAGTGATTGATTAGTTTTACAGAGGGATATTACATTTCTCGGGGCTCTTTTGAAATCTTGTTTTTAAGGCAGATTTGAGATAACTGTTTCAAAGCTAAGATTAAAGCATCAGTTCTGTTCCAGAGCTCTGGCTTCCAATGTTTTGCCAAGGCTTTTCTTTTTGAAGCACACAAATAGACACACACACACACACACACACGTTTTTCTTTCTGGTTTTGTTTCGCTCCTGCAGCAGAGCTGGTACTGTGAGGCGACGCCAGCCTTTCCCTTGTGTGATGTCAGGGTCGGCTATCACTTTGGCAGAATCAGCCGGCTCAGTGAAGACAGAAAAATCCTTCTTCCTTCCCGTGTTCGTGTCTGCTGGTGGCATTCAAAGTGACCTTCCTTCATAAATCTTGGTGAGTGACCTCACGGGGAAAGCAGTTCCTTGGCGCAAAGAAACCTCTTTCAAAAAGCTGTGTTGACCTGGGGGGGGGTTGTCTGTTTCTTTCAAGGTACAAAACAAACCCCCACATGTGCAGGTGTTTGGGTTTTTTAGTTTTAATGATATTCAAGCCAACCCTTCAAAACACTGTCTGAGAGAGAAATACTTCCTAACAGCAAACAAGTGTCTCCCCTGTTTTTCGTGTTACTTTCTGTTGCCTGAATGGTTCAGAATGGTATGAAATTCTCAGAACAGCCCAAATGTGGCAAGATGACACCTCTCCAAGAACAGCAATTACGGAAGATAGCTAGAGTCTGTGTTCTGGGACCCCTCCAGTTTGGGAAGCATGCCTACAGTGAAGTCACAGCACTGCAGACTTTCTGATACCGCGGGGCAGCCCAGGAATGAGCCTGCAGCTCTAGTGGTTCCGTGGTGCCATCTGAATTACACAGTTCAGTAGAGAAAAACAATGGTCTGGTCATTTGAGGCTGTCTCAGCTGATTTGTCCTGCTTGAGACACCACTTAAAGAGCCTGTCAGTGTTGAAAACAGCTATACAGATAGTGAAATAGCCACACATGGCTCAACGGCATCCTGGCTTGTATTAGAAAGCAGTGTGACCAGCAGGAGTAGGGAGGTGATCATCCCCCTGTATTGGGCACTAGTGAGGCCAATGATGTTGAGTCCAGTGTCCAATGATGTTGAGTGTTGTGTCCAGTTTTGGGCACCTCAATACAAGAGACACGTGGAGGTGCTGGAGCAGGTGCAGAGAAGGGCAGCTAAGCTGAGGAAGGGCCTGGAGAATAAATCTTACGAGGAAACACTGAGAGAGCAGGGGCTCTTTAGTTTGACGAAGAGGAGGCTGAGAGGGGACCTCATCACTCTCTACAACTACCTGAAAGGACGTTGTGGAGAGGTTGGTTCTGGTCTCTTCTCACAAGCAATTAGTGATAGAACAAGAGGGAAGGGGTTCAAGTTACAACAGGGGAGGGTTAGACTTGACATTAGGAAAAAAGTTTTCATGAAAGGGTGGTCAGGCACTGAAATGGGCTGCCCAGGGAGGTGGCTGAGTCACCATCCCTGGATGTGTTTAAAGATCATTTGGATGAGGTGCTGAGGGGAGGTGTTTTAGGGGTGAACTTGTAAGGTAGGGTAGATGGTTGGACTCGATTCCAGGAGTCTTTTCCAGCCGGAGTGATTCTGTGATTCTGTGCATACCATAGCACAGAACATTGCAAAATATGTTCTCAGACACAAAAGACATGTTTACCCTGGCTCAAAATGGTTTGGACGATGTAACTCTGTGCAGGATCTAAGTCTAGAAATTATTTAAGGATTACTCATATTTAATCCAAGTCACTTTAATCTAAGAGTCACTTAGCTGGCTGCCATCCACTATTAACTACATTACTGCAATTATCTCCTATTCAGACTACAGTCAGACAACTGTGATGTATCTTTCATGACTATATGAAAAGTAATATTTGATATTTTTTTTTTTAAATCGTGTGTATTCTTGAAGTATGTCTGTTTAAAGGAGCAGACAAGCTTCAAGAGAAATATTAATAGGAGTGTTGTCATGGCACCAACCTAACAAAATAATGCCTTTGCTTCAAAGGAGCACGGCCAGCTAAAGAAGAGACTGGGACAAATAGCCTGTGTATCTCTTGTTTAAAGAATGAGCAATGGTGTCTTTTAGAAGTTCCCCATCAGTGTGACGCGATTGTAACTGACTTCCTTGACTACTGCTATTCAGAGGACAGAGCAGAGTAAAGGAAGAAGAGGATAAAACTTTAGCAGAATTGCATCAATGGCTCTACTCCATCAGTATTTGTTCTTTCTTTTCTTCTATATCAACTGTGTGATGGAGTCCAAATCATTCTAGGTTTACTGTTGTAATGTACATAAATATCACTATCAGGCTTGGTTTTGAGGATTTGTGTGAATATCTTAGAGCTGGGTGAAGTCTACCACCCAACCAGGGCTCACTGTAGTAGCAGTTGTAAAAGATGGAGGAATATGTGCATGTAGTGGCTGAATACATTCTCTGTGGCTTTGGATCAAGGAACGTGGTGCTGCTCATGACCACAAACTACAGCATGTAGTTTGGTGAAGTATGTGAGTACGGTTGCATACAATTTAAGACATGAGGGGATGATGGAGTCTCCAAGCATTCATCCTGGTTGTTGCCCTGGCTCTGTGCATTTGCATAGAGGCACTTCAGCTGGGCTGGCCCTGTCCTCCTCTTGTGCCAATTGCCCTTGATTTCCACAGACTGTCCTGGTGCATCATTCCTGGCTTGTTCCGGGGCAAGCTGAGGGCCCTCATTGGCTCTCCATCCCTCTGCCACTGGTGAGCTGCCACAGTGTTTGTCACCAGCCAGCAGGAGACTATTTACCCCTTCCCCCTTCAAACCCAGTTTACAGCCCTATCAATGAACCCTGCCAATTCCTGCCCCAGGATCCTTTTCCCCCTCTGGGACAAGTGCATCCCATTGGTTGTTTGGGGCTCCAGTGCCCTGTAAAAGGAGCCGTGATTGTAGAATCCAAACCCCTGTTGATGACACCTGTTCTGGAGCCATGAATTGAACTGCTGGCTCTTCCTAAATGTTCCCTTGTCCATTGCTGTTGTTAGAGGGATAGAGCTCCTGATCCCTTCAGCAGTTCCCCTAAGGTCCTGAAATCCCTCTTAATTGAATAAGGGAACCGAATTCCAGGAAACTGAGGAGTGAATTGATAAACACATTCAGTAGTGTATAGCTATCTGTCTGTCTCTCTAGATCTGTATTCTATATAGATCTTCCTTGTAGTGGAGAAGACAGAATAAGAGGCATTCTTAGTTTTAGCCCATCATGCCATAATAACTGAGGACAGCTGCTGTGTAGAGGAAGTAAAAGGGAAGATTCTGAGGAGGTGCCAAAAGCCATGTGGTGGCAGCGTGTAGGAGCATCTACCTGTTCATGTGGCAGTGCTTGCAATCAGACTAAACTGACCCTTCTGCTACGTAAGCATCCAGGCCAAATCCCTGTGTATTCTTGTTACTGGGTCACAGTTATGCAGCAAAGTTGAAATCAAGCTGTTATTTTTGCTGTTATCGAGGTATCTGAATGCAGGAGAAGGGGAGGAGAGCTATTTCAGAGACTTATTTTAGTCTCTTTTTTCCTTTCTTTTGCTTGCTGTTTTCACTGTCATGTTTGGCAACAAACTGAATTTGCTTTTAATTTTGGTCAGGTTAGGTACACTTTTGACTAAAGGTTAGGAACCACCAAGTAGTGAATGTTGTGGTTTTGTGGTGACTATCAAGAAGGGATGCATTGATTACTTTCTTGCACAGTTGAATATTCATGCATTCAACAGCAGACATCAAAGATTAAGAGAGTAGGAAAGAATGATAGTCTTTCAGTGCCCCATCCAGTCCCTTGTAGTTTTTCATGGTTCAGAGTCATACTCATTTCTGTTTCTGTTACACTATGTCTTACTCACAGTAAGTCCCAGTTCGCGAACTGACTGTAGGCTGCACTAACACAAGTTCAGTGCTTGCGGGTATCATCATAATGGTCTCCCTTCCATACAAGTCCACAACAATAGATGCAACACGTCCCTTGACTAATGTGAGCAATGAATTTCAGCACAGCTAAACACCTGGTCTACCTTTAGATCAAATTCTCCATACTGCTGCTACTAGGTTTGTCTTATCTCACTGCAGTCCAGTTGGGGGGTGTGTGTGCGTGCAGACCCTGTGGACAGGCAGAAAAGGAAAATTTATCAAGACAGAGCAGGAGCCAAATGACATTTCCAGGGCCCAGTGCAGAATCCAGCAGGTGTTGACCTGGCAGCAGGATAGCGTTTCTGGAAGAGGGGTCCATCAAGGGAGTGGCACTAACATAGCACATGTGCTCATGCAACGGCCTTCTCAACTGAAGGGTAACATACTCGTACTCTTCAGAAAAAGGGCGGAAAATATATGCCTCTCTTTCAGGTAGTTTTTAAATAGACTCACATGGCAGACACTGAAAGACACAAAATGTGTTAGCACGACAGCTGTTCATTGTATCAGCAAAGGAAACTCAAGCATCAGTGAGTACAGTGTGACCTAAGCAGAAGCATCCTTGGTTATAGACATCCTTTATGCCCCATAACTTTCTGGTGCCAATATTAATAGTGATGGTTAAAATGCGATTGATTTCTATGCCAGCAGGAAGTTCTGAAACTAAGTGCACTCAGCCCCCACTTGAAAAGAACAAGAATTGAAAACTAATATGGAGAAGGGGTTTTATAAGTCCTGTGATTCGTTAGTGGAAATTGCCTTTCTAGCAAACTCCGGTCTGAATCCTGAAGCTGTCCTAACTCCTTGAAGACCTCCATGCACTTAAAGCCATTTGGAAGGTAGGGATGGCAACAAGGGTGAGGCCTTTGCTCTGTTGTGAAATGCCCTGACTGCATTAGGGCGGAAGAGTACCAGGAGGATACTGAGGTCAAACTAGCTCCAGGCACTGATAAATGCTAAGTTACCAGGAGCTGAACACTGGGAGGATCTATCTTTCCCATCCAAGTGGTTCACTACTCTGAAACAGGAGAGAAACCAGATTCAAATAAGTTCACATCTCCTTTCTAAGAAAACTGTTCTTCCTCTGAAAAGCTTTGTGTTTTATTTAACTGACTGGTTCTTACAATCTCTTTAAAAAGGAAATTATTTGTTAATACCCTGGGAAATATTTGTGTTAAAGGTCATATTAAACAAAAGTCAAATCCAGACGATCTGAGGAGTCTGGAGAAGAAGTTTAATGCAAATTTTTATGAAAAAAGGTGCGTGTCACTGCAGGTCATCTCTGAATATTCTTGCTGGGGTTTCTCTGTTGGATATGCAATCTCAGCTAAGTGTCAGGAAGAGGAGGAATCAAATAAATTGCCCCATTTTGGATCTTTCTCATCTGTATACAGCTGAGCAGCTCTAGTAGACCTGAAAATTGCCCAGAGACAAACTTTTAAGAAATCGAGTGCTTTTGAGGCAGAAAATTGCTTTTCTGCAGGATGGTCTAAGGGACAGGAGTGACAGGAGGACAAGTAATTGTCACTGTGCAGTGATATTGTAAAGCATTCTCTTACATAACAAAAAAGATCATTTGCCTCTTCTGCGTTTTAAACTAAAGAGATTCCATTGAAACAGCTGCCTGAAACCAAGGAAAAAGCCTTTGTAGTTTGTAATTAAAACTGAAAGCTCCTCCTTTAACCCACCTGTAACAGCAGTTGGCAGTTGGATGCAGAGTGCAGGTGGTGTGGAAGTCTGTCTGCCACCACAGCATCCTTATTTGTGAAGGGGGAAGTGGGGAGATGCGCTTGTTGTGCAGACTCTCAGTGGAACTCTTGCAGGAGCTGTGCTTTTGATGAGCCTCTCGATGTCCCAGAGCTTAATTTTCATACGGCTTAATTTTCCTTGTTATGGCAGTTTGTCCATATAAAACGAAGTGAGGAAAGGAGTGGAGGAGGGAAGAAAGGTACCACTGAGGTGCTGTGGACAGGCGGCTTCCTTTGGGCCCGTTACGCACTGAGATTTATTAGGACACATGTGTTGATCTTGATGCACAGCCACGGGCCTCAATTGTTGCTGTAGTACTGTGATGTGATCAGCTGTGGGTCTGTGCAATATGAGTAGTGACATGGATTTCCACTCTGCAGAACAGTCATAGCAAACTGTGATTAAAAATGCATGTGAGGCTTGGGACATGGAATCGTGTCTGAGCTCTCGGTGATCCGATCGCACTCAGCTGTTCTTAAGCACCGGGACAGTGACATCTTTCCTGCAGAACCAAACCTGGGGCCAGCGGAGCCAGAGGTGTGCATGCTGCACATCGGGGTGGCCGAGCTTGAACCAGAAAGCTAGAAACACTCAGGTCTGTGGCTCACAGACAGCTGACAGTAGGATTTTTGCATTCCTGTTATTTCAAAATGTAATGAGCCTCAAAAAGGGTGCAGAAGTTAGCAGTAACGTTCGACGGTAGAGCTTTTCTGGCTGGGTGCTCTTGTACGCAGGAGGTGCAGCGTGGAAGGAGTGGTCTGGGATCCCTCCTGCTTCCCAGATGGCAAATTCAGCTCTGATAGCTGTGGGCTCCAAAACTGGGAGCAGCTTCCCCGTGCTGTCTCCAGTGGCATGAAAAGGTTTTACCCCACAGGGCCGTTGCTGTGTCATATACATAGTCCAGTAGGAAAATAGAAAGGGAGAACTACTGATTTGTTTGATTTTTTTAAAGTTTCTTAATTCTATCATATTCAACAGACATCAGAGATCATGTACAACAACATATTGTCACTCTGCTGTGATAGAATGTGTTGATAACTACCCCAGACGTGAAGACAGGCTGGTGATGAGTGGCTTGGGAGCAGCTCTGAAGGACGTGGCGTTACTGGTGGAGGAAAAGCTGAGTGTGAACAGGCAATATTCCCTTGCAGCTTGAAAGGCCAAGCACATCCTGGTCAGCATCAAGACAAGTGTTGTCTGGCAGGTCACTGGAGGTGATTATCTCACTCTGCTCTCACAAGACCTCACCTGGAGTACTGTGAGTCCCCATCCAGAGTCCTCATCATAAGGCAGAAATGGACCAGGAGCATGTCCAGAGGAAAGCCAGAGAAGGGATTAGGGGGCTAGAATACCTCCAGTATGAAGGCATGCTGAGAGAGCTGAGGTTTAGCCTGGAGAAGGCAAGGCTCCAGAGAGACCTCGTAGCATCCTGCCAGTACTTAAAAGGCCTAAGGAAAGTTAAGGAGATCTCTTATCAGGAAATGTAGTGATGGGAAAAGGCATAAGTTTCAAACTCAAAGAGAACATATATAGCTGAGACATTAGGAATTAATTCTTCACTGTGGTGGAGGTGACATGCTGAAACAGGTTGCCCAGAGAAGTAGGGGATGCCCCATCCTTGGAAGTGTTCAAGGGCAGGGTGGATGGGGGTTTTGAGCAGCCTTGTCTAACCACCCTGCAATTCTGTGAGCAGTAAAGGCAGCGTCATGCTTTCAAAATGCCTTGTTTCCTGCTGACAGATTAATTTCCCGGTGCCCCAGCTGCTGATTCCCTGTTTCTTAGGAACTGGGGGTGACATTTATGAATTCTCCAGAGAAATGCAGTTTAGAAATTGTTAAACATTAGAGATCATCGCTTCAGAGAAGTCTACATAAAGTGTCGTTCACAGTCTCAGGTGGGGGTACTAAGCCGCTGCCTTCTCTCGCAGGAGTAATTTTGAAGGCAGTGTTGGGGTGCAGCCTTGTGCAACAGGTGCTGGTTGTCTAACACAGGCCAGGGCAATCCTGGGGTTTTCCTGAGCTGTGTTTCATACTACTGCACCCCGTCAGGAAATGCCAGTCCAGAACAGTGGGGCTAATGAATCCTTAGCTGTCGCAGCCCAGAAGAACATTTCAGTTGCTATTAGCTGGGGTTAGAGATACTTCGGTTTCTTCTAATCACTGAACGCTCCGGAATGTCACTTGCGCCTGGCAAAGAGACTCCATGTGCTAATGGTATTCGCTGTGTGTGGGGTTGTGTGCGCTGTGTCTGTACCCTTTGGGATGGCGCAGCCAGGTTTGATCACGACTGAAGTTCACAGCAGTCACTTGCTGATGGTTGTGATGCTTAATTTATCCAGTGATCAGCTCTTAAAATGTGGGATGCCGGAAGAGCGCTTCCCGAGTATTCCCAACAGCACTGCGCACAGGCGGGTCCTGGGCAGCGGTACGTAAGCCGTCACTGGGAAACCTTCGTTTCGTGTTGGTATCGTGGGTCCATTTGAAAACATGGTTTCTCTCCCTCATAGAATAATGACATTTTCAACGTTTTCAGAGCTCGCTGCAGATGTTGAAGTGTCTGATTGGTTTCAAACCAGATCAGTGTCAGGCATGGGACAGCAATGGTGTTTGTCTCTGACATTTACACCTGCAGGTGTGACTCCATTCAGCAAACGCAGCTTAGGTCTGGGGAAAGAGAATGTACGACATTGTGTAACGCAGGAGGTTTGTGCCACGCTGCAGAGAGATAGACTCCCTGCTTCTCTACTTCCTTATTTTTCTTCTTTCTCCCCTTGCTTTGTTCATTTGGCTTTGATTACTTTGTTTTAAAAGCAATGACAGCTTCTGGCTCCAGAGAGAAGGCAAATGTGTGCTTTTGATGGGCCAGACTGAGTGGACCAGAGCGACTACCTGTTCCCACGTAATGCAGGTGCAAGCAGGTCACACGTGCGCTTTCAGCGTAACAGGACAAGTGTATTTCATGGGCATGTCAGCAGAGAAATTTAGGGACAGTTTCAAGTCAGCTTTGCAATAGCATTTTTCTCTGCACATGTGGTTACTCATCCTGTTTTTATCTCACTCTCAGCTAACATTTTCCATTTGTCATTAAGATGCTGCTCCTTTGTGGCTGAAAAGGAATTCCTACATCCTTCTGCATGTGCACTTAGAAATTATTTACTCGGCAGTGTGGCTGTAAGCACAGGGACGTTGAGCATCACCAGTTGCTTTCAAAGTTTTGCAAATACTGTAGCTTCCTCTTTGTCTTCTAGCCGCTTGTGGCCTTCTAGTCTCATTTAATTTTCTGTGAAGAAAGCATTGGTATTGTTTGTAGCGAGGAACAGACTGCACCGTATTTAGCAGAGAACTGAAGGCTCTCGGGGTGAACAGAAGACAGATAAAATGCCTTTGGATTTTTCAACTCTCTTCTGTGAGAACAAAATTTCATTCGGCGTGGAGACAACCTATCGGCAGCCTTTCTCCACCTGCCAACTAGCCCAACGGATCTTTCTTTCGACTCAGCTGGATATTGCTTCTGCTTTCAGCTGCACAATGATCTACTTTGATTTTGTCCCGTATTACTGGACAAGGAGCAGGGAGGGAGAGGAGCATTGCGCGGTGACTGGATTGTTGTCACATTTACAGTCTGACCGTGTCGTGTCTTGTGGACACAACCACAGGCCATTTCTATTACCAAGGAAAAAAAACCCGCAGACATTTTGCCAGCATGATTAAAACCAACTTAAGCATTAAAAATGCTGCCTTCCTACGATCTGTTTGCCTAGTTACCATCAAGCAGCTGTGGCATTTTGGTGTCTGTGGTTTGAACACTCTACATGGAGTTTGCTTTCCCTTTTTTTAACGTTGATTGGTTTTTTTACAGGCTATTCAATGTGAACATTGTTTTAACTCGTTCTGGGAAGGCTGATGATGTTTATTGGTTTTGGAACGTGGTCTTAGAAACTTCTTACTGCCAGAAGCACAAATATATGCCTAATATTATAAAGCAAATTGGTTCAGTCTTTGTAATTTAGCTTAGGACTGTGATACGCTAAGTGTTCCTCTGACAGACTGGTGGTGTGGTACATGCAGGAAAGAAAGGGAATCTTGAGCCTTTGGGATGAAGTTTATAAAACTGTGATTAGGTAAGAAAACACATTGTCTTGATGCAAACAGCTGGGAGAACAAATTACTGAAACATCTGCAATCCTTTTGTTTGCAAATGTGGGAGTGCAGGCAGCAGTATCCTAGTTGCATCAGGGAACAGTGGTCTAAGCTGCATCCATGAGGAAGCACATTGAAGACATATCCTTTTGCGCGCTGTCCATGAGCAAGTGCTTTGAAGAGATATCCATTTGTGCGCTGTCCACAACAGAATGCCGGTTTCTAACTAATTCCACTTACTTCTTGGCCAGAGCAGAGAGTTTCTTCTTGGCATAAGCAGTCTGCTGCAGGGCACTCTTTGCAGCATATTTGTGACTGAGTGCTAGCTACCTGCTTCCCCTTCTGAGTCTTGCCCACCTCTTTTCTTATCTTTGCTTTTAAACCAAATGGAATTGCTAGATTCACACGTGTGACTTTGACTTTTTGGAGAGCCTCCCTGCCTAAGTTGTTCCAGTTTCTTTGAAACTAATTAGGGAAACTAATGGTATCTCTTGACCCGTTCTTTTACCTCTGTCATGTCAGCTTTAGAACAGGACATGAAGAGATGTTGGTATCTGAACCATTTCAAAAGCTGAACAAGAAGAGCTGGACAAGACCTTGGCAGTGTGCACTCCCAGCTCAGAAAGCCAGTTGTGTCCTGGGCTGCATCAAAAGACATACAATGAGTAGGCTGAACAAGATTCCCCCTGATGAAACCCCACTTGGATACACTGGAGTCCTCAGCCCTGGGAAAGATATGAACTTGCTGGAGCGGGTCCAGAGGAGAGCCACAGAAATGATCAAAAAGATGGAGCATCTACGAGGACAGGCTGAGAGAGTTAAGGTTGTTCAGCCTGGAGAAGCACAGGCTCTGGAGAGATATTATTGCTGCCTTTCAGCTCTGAATGGGGAGCCTATAGGAAAGACTGTGACAGTCTTTTCCGTAGGGCCTGTTTGTTAGGACTAAGGGGTAATGGTTTTGAACTAAAATATGGGCGATTCCAAGCCAAGGTAATAAAGATGCTTTTCATGAGGGTAGTGCAACAGATTGCCTGGAGAAGTTGTAGAAGCTTCATCCCTGGAAATATTCAGGTCAGGCTGGAAGGGTCTCTGAGCATCCCAGTGTAGTGGAAGATGTCTGTTCATTGCAGGGAGTGATGGACTAGATTATTTGTACAGGTCCCTTCCAACTCAAAGCATCCTATGATTCTGTGGTTCTATGAAGTGAAGATCAGTAACCCCCTTGCTTCCACAACGGAGGTTGATTTGCAATTCTCACTCTGTGGGATCTTCCACTGCTCAGTTTTCACATCAGAAATCCCTACAAATCACACTAGGCTACTAATAGTTGGCCTATTGTCAGAAACGAACAATTCGTGTCCTTTATCTTCTTACGTGACTGCCTTTTGAAATGTGTGAATGCTGTCTTCTGCGTCTATCTGTGAAAACAGTCTTTGTGGTCAAGGACAGCTGAGATTCAAGTTCCTACATCTAATTCCTTTGCACTGTTTTCCATAAGGCCAAGTGGTAGGATCCACCTGAGGCTTTTAGCTAAAGAGAATCCTGACTTTCATGTACTGAAGGAAGTTAGCCTGCCCATATTCTTTCTGAAGCTTCGCACTGCTCTGGAAAATAATCTCCAAAAATTAGATGTTACAACGAGGACCTGACCTCAAAAGAATGGGGGCTTTTCATCAGAAGCTGAAAGACCCAAGAAACTGTCAGTCCCCTTTCAAAGACGTCTGCTGTGTAAAAGCACACCATCAAAATCACCAAGTCTTTTTTCTTATGAAGGGTCCACTTGGCTGCAATTCAAGCAGAAGCGGTGGGTTTCCCAGGAGCTTTCTCTTGTGTGACATTTGCCACACAGCCCCCTGTAGTTCCTTTCACACTGCTGAACTTCCTGTAGTGTCTGGGAAAAGTACAGTCTTTGAGAAGTGCATCTCTGAGTCCTTACTTAACCTCAAGAGCAAGAACTCCTCCAGTCCATTACAGGGGATACTGTCTGGAGCTGCTACCACATGCCTTTGCAAAGGGGCAGCCACCCCACGTCAAAAAAGGATGACGTAGCTGAAAACATCACTGTTTCCAGTGCTTCTGCACACATTCACCATCCTCACATGTGGATGTCCCTCTCAAACTCTTACAGCAAGTCTTGGCTACATCATTTCAGAGCAATGTAAGGGTCTGCTTCTGACGCATGTTGCCACCACCGGACACCTAGAGTACTGTGCAGTGCACCCTCAGAGCCGTGCCCGACACTGCTCGAGTTGTTGGGGATCAGGGACACTCAGATACGATTTCTTGTCGCGTTCTTATTTGATGCATTTGGTATGTGGTGAAGCATCCAGACAGAGGAATTCTTATTTGGGTTTTGTTGGCTTTGGGTTGTTTCTCTTTCACATTTTCTCTGGGAGGCAGGGGGTAGGGTCACGAGCTTTTCAAATCCTGGCATTTGAATGGTGGAACAGTTGCAACAGGGGAGCATTATCACTACCAGACCCGCTGTCCTCCATTCATCGCTGTAGTAGAAATAGGTTATTCGTTTATTATGATGTAGAAGTCAGACCAAAGTCCTCAATTAGCATCAAGACAGGGAGGATTTCACTGGAGAAACGAAGTCCTGTTGTTTCTCTCCAGAACCATTCTGGTTTTATTACGAGGGTAGGATAGGATGGACAGACTGCTATCATCTGAGATTCTAATGCACCATACATGTTGTTCATTGCTCTCACCTTCTCTGTAGTTTTTTCTACAATAGTCTGTAACAGGTCAACCACGGCACATGTGAGGACAGTCAAGGGTGATGATCATTTCCAGGAAGCCCTGCTAGCACCATGCATACAGTCACGTGTCTGCATTCCTGGATGGAAGGAACAAATAGATTTGCTTGGGTTTATCCTCCTTTTTGTAACGTTTGATCACAGTCTGTTGTTTCTCTCAACAGAAGGCTTGTGTTGCTTTTGTTTTGATTGTTTAGGTGTCTTCAGGTTTGTCACTTGGGCCTCAATATTTGTTTTTCTAAGCTCAGGTGCTCACTACAGGCTACGATGACAAGAGTCAATGCACAATTATTTCAAGTGTTCCTTTTTACTTCCTTGTGTGTGCATCGCTTTGACAGGTAATGCTCGATTGTTATTGGAGCATGTTTTTTCTGAGAAGTTACAATTGGTTTAAGCAGAACAGGGAGTGATTCGTACTCTTCATTCCACTTATATGAACCTAGAAGTGTGTGCCTAAGGGGGTGCTGGTGTTCGGCTTCCCACCTGAGTTTTGTTGTCCACAATGGCTTCCCACCTGAGTTTTGTTGTCCACAATGCCATTTGCTCACACAGGCTGGTTACAGGATTTTGAGAGCCCTCCCTATCTGCTCCAGCTACAAGATAAATGGCTGTACAAAGGTCTAAAACACTTCACGACTTGCCAACGTAATTTTGTAGACTTTAACACCTAATGTCACACGTCAGAGCATCCATTTCAACCAGGTGAAAAGTGCTGAAGCAATGCCCTCTGCTCTTTCAAAGCAGCCAATCGTGCTCAGGTGATGCTGTTGGTTGCACCACTGCGTGTTCAGCGTGGGGAAGTTTCTCCGTGCCCTCAAGCCTGGCAATCTGAAGAGGTGAGCAAAGCATCATAACACGGCAGATTTACCATACTACCTCAAACAGCTATTCTGTATTTGTCAGTGCTGTGTTTGTACTTGATGGCGCGTCTTCGTTTAGGAGGTGCTCATGAGTGTGGGATCAAATGGTAGTGTAGGTTACAGCTTTAGAGCCTTCTCTACACTCTGTTGTGCAGGCTCCACAGACCTGTATTCCCACCAACTACACTGATGAAATCTTGCACCTTGTTTTTAATCACAGTGGTTGTTGTCTGTTGTTGCAGCTATAGTTGGGATGTTTTTCAGGAGAGAGATTGCTGGTGAGGTTTTACATTCTCTTGCTTAAAGGCAAGCATTTCTCTTTTCTAGCAGTTCCTCCACCATACACGTGTTAGAGGCAACATGAGCAGCCTAGACAATTGTGCTATTTCTTGTTAGGCATACCAGAACTTGAAGGCAAACTTGGCAGAAGTGATGACCTTGTTTAATATCTTCACTGCTAAGTATCTTACACATTATTATTTGCTTCTGATTCAAATCGAGCCAGGAGTAACACCTCTGCTAGTGGCAGGAGTCATCCATGGATTGTCACAAACATGAGGAAGTGCTGAAATTGTTTTCCTCACCACATTCTGGTTTCATTCAAAGAGAGTGAAACGATCCTTCTCATGGTTTGCACACAAATTGCAAAAATTCCTGTAATGTTTAAACTTTTGACATGGCTGGGCTTTCACTGGGAAATCACGTAAAACCTTCTGCATATGTCTGTTCGTTTTCTTGGTGATCATAAACAGCCTCCATGTGACTTGACAGCTTGGATATTCCCTCCTGAATTATGTTCAGGCCATTTG
Source organism: Rhinopomastus cyanomelas (assembly GCA_013400115.1). NCBI lineage: Eukaryota > Metazoa > Chordata > Aves > Bucerotiformes > Rhinopomastidae > Rhinopomastus > Rhinopomastus cyanomelas. Next base: position 22,389 of record VXBP01009863.1, on the reverse strand, counting down.
CTGGGTAGCAAGGGGAAACACAAACGACAGATGCCTGCACTGGCAAGCCTAGGGAAGTTCCAACAGCACAGCAGTTACCGTTAGAAATTAGTCCTCTGTTTAAAAAGTCCATTTCCTCTGGATGTCAAGGAGTATTCATCTAGTTCTGCTATTTTTCGACCAGTTGTAACACAAAAGCCCTACAAACCTGTCTTTTAAAATATTTCTATTTCAAACTTAAAAGCACTATGGTGGGTTTATGGCACTCATTCAAAACACAGTTTCAAAGAGAATAAGCCTGTACTGTGCCACCCCTTACATACACAAAGTTGTGTACACTTCTGTTGTTGCCTGTAGCTCCAGAAATATCTCAAGTAAACCTGTAATAGTTTTCTGAACTGACTCCGACTGACTGCTGTGTGTCAAACAATGGCAAAACATTTTGAACAGAGAGTGAATGTGCTTCTGAATGTAGCTGGCCTTTAAGGGTTTGATAGCACTGTCCACATCAAATGTTTGATAACCATCAACTCAGCCTTGTCTGCGTCAAAAGTTGGATAATCATCATCTCAGCATTGTCCACATCAAATATTGTTTCCCAACTACATTGGAAACATTTCCAAATGAGTTTGTAAGGGAGATGGAAGTGCTTCCAGCAAATACTCGCTTGCTTGTTTGAACAGGAGAGGATCCCAATTTATGTGCTGCTCCATCGCTGCTGTCATGCGCCTGAACGCAAAGCCCTTCCCCGTGTGGACTCGTAATTAGCGACACAGCAGCAGGAACAAGGTTCCTTTAGCAGAGCTGTGGTGCCAGGAACTACAAGAGTTTGTAGCACGCTCGCTTCACCAGGACCTGGAAACTCTGTTCTGTGTTCCGTTTCTCACAGTGTTCATCCATCACAAATGAAAAAGCTACTGTATGAATTTTTTTCCATTTTCCCAAGCAGCAGGAAATCTCTAGCCCTGAGTTTCCAGCAAATAGAAAGGTTTCATGTGCATCTTCTCTTCCAGCAGAACCAACCTAGCTCCTTGCCTTTCACACCGACACTTGTTTAGGGCACAAAGACAACAGGACACAGAGGGAACCGTCCTGTTTCCTGTGCCGTGCATCCAAAGCTGTGGTGTCGTGCCTTGTTCAGGACAGAAATCAGCTTTCAATTTGCTCTACCATTTGACAGTAATCTATTCATTTATTACAAGTATTCTATCATCTTTATTGGGCGTTGGGAGATAGAGGTTGGAATAAGGTCTTTCCTCACTAGCTTCGGTTGCTTACAAAGACTCCACACGTTGTCCTGTTTCCTGTCTCATTTACTGTCCCTCTTCTGTGCCACCTCATTTTTTCATTCTCTTTACCTTAGGCTCTTTTCTGAGGGCAGTGAGAGAAGCAGAAACACATGATTTTCTGTCACCATGCTTGATGAGCTGTTTTGATGAAATGGAGAGAACTGGATGAGGTTATAATGCACTGGCCCTATATACAGTGCGAATATATTTGCAGTAGCAACCTGTTCCAAAGACTGGGCTGTGCAGGATCCCTCTGAAGAGTAAAGGAGAACTCAGCTGTACCCCTATGTGTTCTCCTATTGCTATTTTGCGTAAAGATATTTTCTTCAAAGCATGTGTCGACTTGTGCTGTTGCTGCTTTCAGACATAAACATTCTTATAAAAGGCAGCATGGGATCATTTGGAGACAGGCAGCTTGGAATCAAAGAGAATTTTCAACAGGTTTGCAATCCACATGTCTGACTAAAACCTAGAGCCCTGGTATGTTGCGATTTGGATAAAGAAATGTTTGAGGCTTTTCTTGACAAGAATATGAGGGAAAGTTTCTTCTCATTTGAATAAGAAGGTTTATGCCGCTCAGTAAATCATCCATTCGTAATTCTTCCCTCTCCAGACCCCCCTCTCATCAGTCATATCAGTGAACACTGAATGTAAAGTTTTGGGGTCCTGTGCATACACAGGACAATTCTAACTAGCAAGAGATGCAGCCAAATAATCACATATACTTGAATACAGCTGGGCAAGTTGCCTTTTCTACAGTCTGTAGACCTAGATCTGAGGTAGCAGAAGGTTTGACAGGCTCTCCAATTCGAGAGAAGCTTTGCCTCCAGATTAGCATTAATGACAGAATTTGCAGTATAGTATAGGAAAGTTCCTTTGTACCTTTTTATAAGAGATGCAGATGGTTGTTCTCGTTTGAGTTTGGTGGGTCTTAGCCCCAGGGATGCTACAGCAACTGTTGAAAAGCAGCTTGGAATTTGCAACTTCAGCTCAGCCAACCGGTGCCTCTGCAAACAATCATTTCTGGTGACAAAGAAAGAGAAAAAAATGGCACTACTGGTTTGGAGCTTCCTGTCGGACACAAGTCTGCTCCTGTCTGCACTAAGAGGAGAAGCACGGGTTGGTAGAGCTGGTTATCATTCCTGTCTGAACATGTTGACTGGGGAGGAGTGGGACTTTGGTATCTCGGAGATCAGTGGAGCAATCCATTGTTTGCTGACATGGAGAGCCCCTCAGCTGTGGCCTGTGCAAATCAGTGCGCTGCAAGGCCTGGCTTGGGAGCACATGGATCAGGAGAAATACCACTGGCACTAAAAGGTGGATGCATAGATTAAAGATGGACGTGGTTTCACAGTGAAAAGGACTGCTTAGACTTTTTTCCCCTGAGAGGGAGGCAGCAGCTCAGCCCTCTTACATAAGGTTACTCTCTATGTGGTGTAACCTAGTAGGATTACTCACTTTGTCTTTATGTTGGGGTAGAATGGTAGCCACAGTTCATAGATGACTATAATGTGTTTTAACAGAAGCAATTTATCTTTTGAGGTCCCTTCCAATCCCTAATGAGTCTATGATTCCACACACCTTTTCCATGCATACTGCTTTTTCAAAATCAAACAGGGAGCTCTATTATCCACCTAATTGAAAATCCAGGCTAGATCAATTAAAAAAAATATCTGATAGACTTGTCTTTGATTCCAATATTCACTCAAAATTAAAAATTAGCTGGTTGCCTCATCGAGGACGCTGTCATAGTTACGAGACTTTTCAGGTTCCAGGATCACTTTTAGGTGAGTAATCAGTCAAACAGCAGAACTTAGAAATGAAACCTCTAAAGAACAGATTTCTTGTTAAAGATTAGTATTCTTGCTGCAATGTGAAAACCAGCAGGCCAGCTTTGCCTCCTTGTTTACAAGCTCCAGCTTCAGCCTCCTGCAGCGTAGGGGCGTCACACGGGAGAATGCACCCTCGTGGTCCTTCGCATACGTTGCACGCATCTTCATGCGCCGTTAGATCTGCAGAGTGAGACAACCACCCTCACTGGAGGGAGATTCTGTCTCTTCTATGGAGCCATCCTCAGTCTGAGAGAATGTGTTCTCATGGCATCTGTGCAGGGCAGCAGCTGTGATATGGAAGTTGTGTAGTTCAAAACTGTTAGGCACTCATCTTCAGAGTCACTTTCTCAAGCACTGACTTCATCCTTCAGAATCACAGAACTGTAGGGATTGGAAGCAGGGACCTGCCCGAGCAGGACCACCTAGATCAAGTCGCACAGGAACAAATCCTGTCATTGTCAAAGAAAAGCCAATTCCTACAATGTCAAATGGAGACTTGATAGATGGGAAAGAAGCCCACCTCACCAGGAAACTCAGAGGTAATGTGGATCTCTACACTTGTGCAAAATAACCTATTCAGGAGCCTTCTGTATCTTAGAGACTGCAGAAAAAAAAGGCTGAACTGAGCTATTACGGGTATTTTGAACTGCCAGTAATTAAATAGCAGGAACATTCCTTTCACTGTTTCCAAAGGCACTCACTGGTTTTGACCTGGTTTAGTTTTGATAGCTTAGCTTCTCACGGGCAGCCATGCTTCATCCCCTGAGCTTAATTTTACTTGACAAGCTGGGATCTTCATATTTGTTAATTAACAGTTCATGGTCTCATCAAAACTACAGAGCTCCCAGACGACTGGCTAGTGTGTCCCTGAAGTTAAGCCATACATAATTGGTGCACCTGGTTTAGTGTCTTGGGGCCCCTAAAGTCCGTGGGGTTTAGCTCATTCTGAAGCTCGATGTATTAGTGCCTTATGTTTCTCTGTATTTAATAAATTCTTCGTCTTGACGTTCCCTAAGCCATTTCTCTGCATCTGGGTTGTCGCATACCAGTACCAGTTCTCTGGTAGAACTAATTGAGTTGTTATTGGGATAAAGGAGCCTACTGCCAGTCATTAATTTCTTAAGTGGAATAGTAGTATTACCTTCCCATGCAATTCTTTCATGTTTCTGAAGACATCCTTCATTTCTTACTGCCATGGCCCTCGAGGTATTGCCATAGACATCATCATGTGTGCTGAAACAATAAGTTTCCTTCCTGCATGCTTGTGTGTGCAGATTTCCTCTCGCTTTCTGTTGCAGAAATGCAGTTGCAGAAATGCAACCGCATTGTGTCCGATCAAGCAGTAACATCTTTGTGTGACCATCTACGTTCAACATTACAAGCAAACGAGGGTACTACTTGAATGTGCAAATGAGACGTTGGTTGGTGCACAAAGGAGGCAGTAGGTGAAGACCCTCCAGTCAATTTTAATGGCAGCTTATTTAATTTACCATGAACCAGGACAGCGCAGACTCTCTTCCTCTTAGCTGGGGTCATGGGTCTGAGCCCCATGTAGGACCTCTTGAGACAGTACTGTAGGCTTACCCTGCTCCAACACGGTGGGCTGGACTTAGATGATCTTTTGAGGTCCCTTCCAACCTGCAGCATTCTGTGATTTTGTGATTTTAGGAGCAGGTACAGGGGAAGAAAAAGTGGATCCCTAGGAGAAAGAAGTGAACTTCATGTGATTTGTGCTGATTTACAGCACTGCTGAGGTCTCCTTCTGCTAGCAGAATGATACCTCCACCTTTGGTCTGACACATGCAGTATAGATGGGCTGTGCCTGGATGAGCTATCTTTTCTATGTTCTGCAGCCCGTCTGAGAAAAGAGTGGAAACAAGTGGTACTAATTAGCAGAAAAACTCAATAGTCTCAAAAACTGAAGCAAAAGCCATTTTACAAGATCAGAATGTACTGTAAATGCTTATAGCTGCCACCTCAGCTCACTGACATCACTGCGACCGCTGTCATCAGGCAGTGAGATGCACATAATTAAAAAATTGGCTGAAGGGTTTCTAAGAAACCTACCACGGTAGAAGCAAGAAGACAGTGTAGCTGCACCTCTGAGATTCACTAAAGGTACCTGATGTGTTGAAACAGCAGTCATTTAAAAATTAAGATTTCTTGAGGTATTTTGTACTAGAGTGTTCACTGGTGAAAACCAAATCCTTGAAACGGTTTGCAGCACGATGCCTTAGGCAGCTGAGCATATCAAAATGTGGTCTTTTACTACTCTGACTCTTTGAAGTCTTCACGAGCTTATTAGCTACTAGTGATCTCGAAGGAAAAACACAGTCCAAACTCCATCATACCAAAAGCTGCAGTTCCTCTGGTTTAGCAAACCTGTAGTATGTTATATTTAGTAGTTTGCTTGTGAATGTCTTAGCAGTAGGAAAGCAAGATGCCTAAAGTAGCTTGAGCTTACGTTAAGGCTGTTCCTCGGAGCCCAGAGGGCAGATTTTGCCGGTGTGTCTGCAGGCTTTAAGGAGGCCTGAGTGACAGGATGCTTTCCCGCATTGACAGTCACACTGCGCAGCCTACCCATCGCCAGCCGTTCCCGCTCTCCACCACAGAGTCAGACAGTTAAGGAAAGGTACGTGCAAGGAATGTGAACGGCTTTGGGGAGATCTTTGCATACAGTTGTGAAAATAACTGATTGCTGTGGATTTTTTTTAAAAAAACCTTAAAACAAAGTGCATATCATTTGAAACCAGTGGTTTCCAATTTGTAAGCTCTGGGTGAAATCCACAACAGTAAAGAAGGTTTATTTTAAGGAAGTTAGAACTATCATTTGAAAATATACAAGTCAAATGTTTCTACTGGGGGAAAAAGCCTGTAGTTCCATCAGTTCAATGTAAGTACTTGAGTCATGTTTTTATTCTTCTCAATGCGGAGAGTTTCTGCGGAAGCTATTTCCACCTGCTTTCTGAGTGATTCTGCTGAACTGTAGGGTGACTGTCAACACACAGAGCTTTGCAACACCTCTGCGTTACGACGCACGACACAGGTACCCTCTTCCTGTGCTGGATTTTTCCACACAACCTCTGAAGGTAACCTGGCCAAGTCCCTCTTTCTCTGTTGCTGCAGTGACGCAGGACATTAGACAACAGAAGAGTCATGGAATCATAGAAACAATAGGGATTGGAAGGGACCTCAAAAGATCATCTAGTCCAATCCTCCTGCCACAGCAGACCACCTAGGCCAAACCCACGTGCAACGTGTAGCAGACAAAGCTCTGCAGATGCAGTCCAGTGCTTTGTTGTCTCTTGGCTTCACAGAGGAGTAATGGCACCAGTCAAACCATTCTAATCTGAACCTTTGTTGCAACTCAGGCCTGCTTAAATGAAGAGCAAAAGAAATCTCCTGCAAAGAAAGTTGTTTCAATTACTGTAAAAAGCTCTGGTTTCAACGCCTGTTTTTACAGTAATTGAGCAGTTTAACACTAATTGGATTTGAACTATATTTGAAGTTTCCATTTACTTTCTTGACTGATTTTCCTTCAGTTCTGGTCTTTTGTCTTCGCAACACTCAGGTTTCCACATTCAGTCTCAACAGTGAGCGTAAGCCATCATTTCCGAGAGTCAAAGTATCTTCGCTAAGGTGCTTTTGAAAGGAAGTGCTCTCAGGCTCTGTTTGCAGGCTTTCAGCAGCCTGTGTCTGTTTGCAGACCAAATTCTGGGAGTAGAGCTTGGTTCTGTTTGTCAAGGGAGCTAAGAGCTTTTCGGTGCTAGGAGTTTCAAAATAGGTAGGGAAAATACTCGTTCAAAGGAAAAAAGCAGCTGTGTGAGTTTTCATACTGGGAGTTCAGAATAGCATCTCTGCCAGCCACACTCTAGGAATAAATGCAATTAAAAGACTCAGAGAGAGTCTTTTACCTTTAGTAGTTTTAATCAGTGACACATTTCCATAAACACAATTTTTCTGTAAACAATTTGCAAGGGAATGTATTTCATGCTGGTTTAACATGCTGAGCCCAACTTTATTCTGATGTATTCAGATCTTTTAAAACAACTGAAATAGGACCCATTCTGTGCCGGCTGGAGGCCACCATGTCACAAAGATTATAAAACTATAAACTGCCTTCTCCCTATGGCCTTGAGACATCCAAAACTCTCTAGTATCAAGCAGTTGGCAAAGAATCCTTTCACTGCCTCGATCTCATTAGTGCCGTGCTTCGCTGGGTGTCTTACAGGCTGTCCTGTGTAGTTTATCCTGTCTTAAGTACCTGCCTGGTTTTTTCCACTAGAGTGACAACAAGGTTCTTGTAGCTATTTTGAAAGTTAAATTTCAAGCAGTTTCACCACCCTGAGATCCATTCTTCAGGTGTATGATCGCAGAGGTTCTGATGGCCGAGGTGTCCTGACATACATGACAATTTGGTTTTCCTTAGTCAGTAGGCTTGTTCTCCCCAGCTGAAAGACAACTGAAGGAATCTTCTTATCTGTAGAAAGAGTCACAGAATCACAGAGCATTAGGGATTGGAAGGGACCTCAAAAGATCATCTAGTCCAATCCCCCTGCCAGAGCAGGATCCCTTAGACAGAATCACAGAATCACTCTGGCTGCAAAGAAACTTCAGTCACCACTTAACTGATCTCCATCATACATGCTCATTGCTACTTGTCAAGGTATTTAGCAGCACTGTTTACCTGCAAAGGCCTTTCATATCTACTAATCCCTTATGGAAATTCCAAGAAGAATTTTTTAAAATCAAGGAGAATCACATTCTTGCTTTCAAGCAAGTGTATTTGAATGAAGGATTCCACCCTAACTGGTGGTAGGAAAGTACCGTTTGGAGAGAGAATGCAATTGACAAGTCCCCTCAAGATTTAAACCTGTGGCTTTGAATGCAGAGTACTGACTACAGTTTGTCCTAAATCGTGTGCTCCCTGGAACAGCAGCTGCAGAAGAGACACCCTTTCACACATTTCCATGCACCTAATTTCATGATAAGCTTGTGCCAGCCACAGCTGCTACTCTACAACCTTTCATGGAGTCACGAAGCACAGTTCTATCAGAACAGGTCCCATGTAGGTCACGCTGTGGCAGTGAGAAACCTTTTGTACCTTCCAGACACACAGATAAGCAAAAAGAGCAAAAAAAGTGGGACTAAGCTGCTAAATCAGTCTGGTGACTTCAGAGTCCCAAGACTTCTTCCAAGTGCAACGCACAGCCCAATATTGGCACTTTTGTCGTGTTTGTATTGCACAAGCATCAGAGAAGGAGAGAAGAAATCCTAAGGCACTCCAATAACAGATAAAGTATTTGCTAGCCCAGATGCACAGAGCAGTGTTATACTTTCAGAAGAGCACCCCAGCAGCCCTCACTGTGAGAAATACTGCTTCCTGAGTTACCTTCACTTCTGAAGCTGTGAAATGTGCTAAGGACTTTCACTGGCTGCTTTGTTACTGGGAATTTTGAGCTTTTCTTCTTATTTAATAACAGTTTAAAAGACTTGTATTCTTTTCTTCCCATTTATACTAGGCTGAAGTGTCCTGTAACTTCTAGTTAGTAGAGTTTATATTCCTGAATCTATTTTTATTCCCTTTTTGGCCTGACTTTGCTTAGGCTGCAGAAATGTGCTGTTGCTTATGTCTTGCTCTTGTTCTAGCTCCCACTACACTACGTGCCAGCACGATGTTTGCTGTGTGCATTCGGGCTTGCACGCTTGTGTGTTTCATTCCATCTGCTTGAAGACCCTAGAGAAAGAGTCCGGTATTCCTGCTTTTGACAGCAAATCCATCACTTCCAACACCTGCATCTCCCTTTGTTGTCCCAGTGGTTATCACCCCTGTGTGCATGCATCTGTGTAAGTGCACATACACACAGGTACATGTACCTGTATGTGCTAGCAGGTGGGGTCTAGTAGCTTTATTCTGACTGGGCTGTGGTTATACTTTGTGCAATTTGGCTATCTTTTTTGGCCTTGTACTTTGGTTGCATCTTGCTGCATGAGAAGGAATCTGTGAGTATTGATCCAACAGGATTACACATTGAGTAACATGAGACAGAATCTGTGAGCATCAATCCAACAGGATTACACATTGAGTAAGAAGAGAAAGAATTTGTGAGTGTCAATCTGACAGGATTACTCATTTTTTAAAGCAATGCAGGAACAACTGATAGGACAAGGTTTAAGACAAAGGAAAATGAGGAAGGATCACAGTGTCTCGCAGGTCCTCCAGGTCCATGGTAATTGCACACAAAAAGTAAGTGCAGCAGTGGGGGTTATTTCTAGTAGTTGGTTCTGGTCCACTGCCGTATCTGCTCAGTAACAAAGAGGAGGAATCGCTATAGCAGCAACATCAGCAAAGAAAACAATTCAAAATCAGCTTTTTATGACTTGTTAGTGATTTGGTGACTTAGCCATTGTCATGGCTCTGACTGGGCTCTGCCAGAGCACAAGTCATTTCACTCTGAAACCTGGCTGGGATGATTTCTTTTGTGACACTGCTAGACGTGACCTCAAGTCCCAGCAGATTGTTGTGTTCTGTGTGACTGACTTCCTCTCTCCTGCTCTGTGCACGTGTGTGTAGTTTCTGATTCTATTAGACCAACCAAGTAAACATGGCTTGTCTTTTGGGAACGGAAAGATGACACTGGCAGAGGTCTGCAGTTGCTCCCTGTCATTGTTGTTTTGGGGTCATTTATTTCCTGTTTTGCTTCCTAAAGTTCTGTCTGACGAAAAAAAACCCTTCTTATCTGAGATAAGATGTAAGAAGTCCACAGTTATAAAACTTGTTTCAATGATCTGCTTTCATTAGGATTGAGGTTATGAAATGCCCATTTGAAGTAACTGAGATTTTCTCTAGGAATGTTGTAACTTATTAGTAGTGTGGATGGACAGTATGTGCTGGCATGCTCAGTAAAGACCCGGCAGAAAGCTCTGATTGTCTTTTCCCAAATGTGACTACTACCTCTGGTTAATAACTCTAGGCATGAATTGGCTTTGCACCACATGGATTGTTATGTACCTCCTGAGAAGAGCTTTTCCTGCCTGTTACTAGAAAACTCTTCTTCTGGTCCACATCCTTGGGATCTTAGCTCTAAAGCGCACTTGAGGCTGCTCTGGTGGCCCACGAGTGCCACAGCAGAGCACGCTGCATTCAAACCCTTATTCTTCTGTATCCTGCCAGGTAAAAAAAACAAAAAGATAAAACTAATTCCTGATTGCCTGCTGCAAAATGAACATTGTTCCTCCCTCACCCTTAATTAACCCTAAATGCCCCGTTAATTTAAGCTGGAATTATTTGCAAAAGCTAATTCTTTTTACTTCTCAGCTTCTACTGCCACTGTACTCTGAAGACAAGATAAGGGCAAAAAGGGATAAAGACCTTTTTTCTGCTCTTCTAAACACCAATCTTTTCTAATCTGCTAATGGAAACATCCCTTCTTATGGGCTGTCTTTCCATGACTGGCACCAGTGTTGTGAGGGTAAATGTCATCATTTTGCTCCATTTAGTTCTTTTAATCAAGATTTCATTTGAGTGTCTACATTTCTTCCGAGCCTTCTCCCCATCTTAAGGCTGCTTGTCTGTCTAGAGGCTCCTGGATATGTAGTCTTCATACTTCTTTCCTAACCAATATCAGTCTGTCTGCATCATTTAAAGAAAGAGGTTGCCTGTAGAAACAGACAGGAAAGGCAGGAGGTCGGAGTCCAATGAGAGATCTTGCCCTCTGTCTGCACTCTTGCTCTTCCTTTTCTCTTCGCAGATCATACACCACACCACAGTGATAAAAATTCTCCCCTGAAATCTGAATCACTTGCTCTTCTGTCACTTGGTTCAAGGTAAAGTAACTGTAGTTATTACCTGCCCAACTTCTTTCTGCTGTTGCACACACATTTCAAAATCCTTGGCTTTGCCGTGGTGGCTTTTGTGTGTGTATGTTACTGTGTCGTGCTTCTGTAAGTCAGCTAGATTCTTCATGAACTGTTGGGTTCGCTGCATAGGGTTGGTTTGTACTCGGATGGGAGACAGTCTGGGTGCCCCAGGTGCTGTAGGCTGATCCTGCTCCAGCAGCGGGAGAGTGGACTTAGATGGTCTTTCGAGGTCCCTTCCGCTCTGTAACACTCTGTGACCCTGTTTGACCACATGTGACCGTGGTCTCACCAGGAATCTCAGCTTCAGTGTCCACTTTTTGTGCCGGCTTACAGACCTCACAGGTAGGGACTCTCTTCTTGGAACATAATCGTACAAAGAGTCCTTCACTACTAGAATCAAATTGAACTAATTTTGCTCATTTCCTTTTTCCCCTGCAAAAAGACGTGCTCCCTTCTAATCCTTTCAGAAAGCAGATTTCACAATCTGCTGCTGAAAATAGCAAGCTTGCTTAGCCGAAATAGTTCCATCTCTCATATTTTGTGTAACTCTTTGGCTTGAGAGGTTAAACTCCACACTAAACTGTCTCAGCATGTAGCTTTTAACTGCCTCTGTCTACTGATGCATGTATAAAAGACATGGAGACATGGTGATTAGGAACATGAGTTAGCGGTGACCTGGCAGTGCTGGGTTAACAGTTGGACTTGATCTTAAAGGTCCTTCCCAGCCAAAATGATTCTGTGTGATTCTGAGATTCTTCTTTATCTGTACAGCAGCAAATACCAAAGTGTGAAGGACCCAGATATGATTAATTTTCGTAACTCGTGATGTCTGAAACTGGATACAATGGCTTTTGCAGGAACACGGTTTGGGTATTGTGAAGTGTTATATCCAAGAATCTTCATCAGCAACGGAATCTAGTTGGAGGCCTGTACCTCTGAGCAAGAACAACCCTAGCTACCGGTATAAGCTGGGGACTGACCTGTTGGAGAGTAGTGTAGGAGAGAGGGATCTGGGGGTCCTAGTGGACAGCAGAATGACTATGAGCCGTCAATGTGCTCTTGTGGCCAGGAGGGCCAACAGCATCCTGTGGTGGATCAGAAGGGGGGTGGTTAGCAGACCAAGAGAGGTTCTTCTCCCCCTCTACTCTGCCCTGGTGAGACCACATCTGGAGTTTTGTGTCCAGTTGTGGCTCCTCAGTTCAAGAGGGATGTGGAGCTGCTGGAGAGAGTCCAGCTTAGGGCAAGGAGGTTGATGAAGGAGGTGGAGCACCTCCCTTCTGAGGAGAGGCTGAGGGAGCTGGGTCTCTTTAGCTTGGAGGAGACTGAGGGGTGACCTCATTAATGTCTATAAATATGTGAGGGGTGGATGTTGGGAGAATGGAGCTGGGCTATTCTCAGTGTCATGCAGTGATAGAACAAAGGGCAGTGGTTGTAAGCTGGAACACAGAAGGTTCCACGTCAACCTGAGAAGGAACTTCTTCCCAGTGAGGGTGATGGAGCACTGGAAGGGGCTGCCCAGGGTGGTTGTGGAGTCTCCTTCTCTGGAGATGTTCAAGGCCTGCCTGGATGTGTTGCTGTGTGACTTGGTCTAGTGATCCTGCTGTTGCAGGCAGATTGGACTAGATGATCTTTCAAGGTCCCTTCCAATCCGTAATGATTCTATGAGTTACGATCTCGCAAGGCAGTGAGACCCACCTCTTTTGCCAGATGGCCATCGGCGAGAGCAGATAGGTATTGGGTTTTTGAAAGTCTTTGGGACTTCTGGAGGAAGGACATGAGGCAGCCTAAAAAAAATATTAATTCCAAGGAATAAATTCAGCCTTGGAAGAACCACAATTAAATGGATTAGGAATGTCAAGAAAGGGAATAATAATAATACAACAATGCAGTTGACTGATTTACAAAAAGCATTCATATTGCCATAGTCTTGTATGAGGCTGGGTGGTTATTCCCAGGAAATATAACAGGTCCAACGCATGAGGCATGCGAGCCGCAGCATGCTTCCTACCAGCATTTCAAAAGACAAAACTCACAGAACAGCGCAGAGGTTCTGAGCAAGTGAAGATGCATTGAGGTAGAACCAGCACACTAGCGAGTAAGCGGTTGTGTTCACAGGCAAAGTTGTACTCACTGAAGAAAAGCTTCCCCAAGGAACCAGGGAAGTCAAGTCCACAAGCTGCGACCACTTTTGGTGCTTTTCTGGCAGTGGGATGTTTCCATCTGGTTCCACCTAACTTAGTTGTTTGAATCAGGACAGATTATAAACTCTTTGGAAAGGGAAGCAGTTAATTGGATGTGTGACCATTCCCTGAATGAGGCAGATTTCCAAACTGCAAATGCTAACGTAATTTAAAAGGCAATTAGTTCATCCTTACCTTAAAAGCATGGATGAGTATTTGTAGGTTAACTGTTGGCATTTGGGGTTGTCAGTGCTTTCATATTATTATGTTAACACTGGTTTAATCTCACAATGGTTTTCTGTTTTTCTGATGTCGTGTGCTGCTGCACCAGCATCATCATTTACTGAGGGACTGGAAATAACACAATCTGTAGAAAGTCAAAAAGCACGGTAGTTTTATGAGGAAGCACCAAAATAGGCAATAAGAGGGGTGAAACACATCCACTCTCTATTTATGCATTTCTCTACTAATTTTACTCAGACTCTGGGGATACAGATGAGATACGTACACACACATTAACAGGGGGAGGGGGAAAAGAGAGCAGGAGGAACAGCAGTACAGCTGCACACCCAGTCTGCAGAGCTGCAGAGGGAAGAAGAAATAGGCACGATATGACAGGGAATCACCAAAAACTGTAGACGAGCAAGTGACTTGGTAAAGAGGGTGAGGGGAAGACTGCTCTGAAACACTTGCGATTCCCTATCCGTCAGCATGTGTTTTCTGAGACTGAGGAGGCAGAAGAATGTGCTCTGCTGTACCAAGGCACGGGTTGCTTTCAGGGCAGCACAAAGACCAGACTGCACAGCTCATGGATGAGCTGCTCAGAAAAGCAACTGAAGTCTTGAAAATGCACAAGAGAGAGTCTGTGAATTGTAGACCCTCCCCCAGTGCTGTTTAGAATTTCTAAAGATGGTTTGGACTAGATGTGATTTATGCCGGCTGAAAGCTGCGCCTAGGTCAGTGCTGGTGAAGTCTGTTGCTGTTGAAATCTCACAGGCTGTTGGGATCGCCCGCCTAGTTCCTGCAGCTCCCATGCCTGCAAGAGACACACTGTAAAGGGTTTTCTTTGTGCGATTCTGCTCAGCTGCCATGGCAGGTGATAGGTCAACTGCCTGTCAATGTCATTGCCAGAGATTTACTGATGTGAAATCAATCTGAAAATATCTGCTCTATAAAGTGCAGCATAGACAAGCAGCTCTTTCAGGTTGTGAAAGCCCACCTATCAGGGTCTCAACAGTGTCATTTTGTCCTTATTTTTTCAAAAGCCACCATACTTCTAATTTTTTCTTCAGAACTGTGTTGAGCAACATTTAAAAGACGCTTCCATTATCAGGTATATCTCCCAATCACAGCTTGATAACTACAGATTAAAAAAACAGATACCTGCAGCTGACCCACGTGTAGTTGTATTTGGTTATAGCCAGCAGTTGCGTGAAGGTTTGCTTGTCACTCTTCACACAGAGACTGTACCAGCTCAGCAGACTCCAGCCAGCGCTGAGGAGGTGTGGGTTCACACGATTCACTTTGCAAAACCAGTGACAAAAGACTGGGATACTGTCAAAGTCAGAAGGTCCTAGAAGAAGGGTCTCACTTTGAAGGACACATGTAGCAGCAGTTGAATTCCCAGGCCGTCAGGAGAGCAGCAGCTGCCCGCGTTTCCCAAACGCAGTCGCCCAACGTCTAGAGGAATCTCTATTAAGAAAACGCCCAGACATAAAAAGCCTCCTCTCATCAGTGTAAGCACTTCACTGACTGCTGCGACCATTAAAATAAATTAGACCACAGTCTCCACAACTCCCCATGGCACTTTTACCCCGAGAGAGACTCGCAAAGCAGTTCACTGCAGCAATGCAAAGCAGGACACCCTGTTTCCTGCACAAGGGCTGTGCCTGTGTGCACCTTCTTTCTGCCCCTGTCTCTGGTCTGCCTTCCTGTAAACCAGACTAGTGAAACCACGCCTGCTTCCTCTCTGCCTCCTTCTCCACAAGACGGAGTTCAAAGTCAGCTTCCATCTCATCGCTTCATTTTTGAAGTTACCACAACATTTGGTCTATGAGAGAAGTCTGATTGGTTCGTGTGGTGCAACAGCTGTAGCTGAGGGCACAGCTGCAGGCAGCTCTGCTTCCAGCACATCTCACTTCCTGTGAGCGTGCAACTAGCTCTTCATGACACATGTCAACATACTTCTGCTCAAAGCCTGTTACAGCAACGCGCTGCCACATGCCCTCACAGAAAGCAAGGTCAAGCATCATGCAACCCTTCGATTTCCTTGTCTTTTCAGCCTTTTTCTTCCACTAATTATCAAGGGGTTTGTGTCCTTGGAGTTTCTTACAAATTACTTGGGCTAAAGTGTTCTTGGAAAACTTTCTGCGTGTTCTCTAGGTGCAGTACACATCTCAGAGTAGTGAGGCTTGGAGGTGTCTCACGGGGTCTTTCACTCTTCTGCCAAGGGCAGAACCAGCTGTCACTCCTGTCCGACACTTTTCTAAGCTGCTTTGAAAAATTCTAACTTTCTCAGGCAAGTGATTATGATGCATTTCTGTAATGACAGGTTGAAAGGGCTTTCCTAACGTTCCAGCTTGCCTTTCCTGTTACCATGTCAACTCAAGAGCACTTGCCTGTCTAACAGCACAGAATCATCATCACCTCTTTCCCCTTTGCCCATGTCTTCCCCCTCCTCAGTCCTGTTGTTTTCCTAAATCCATGCTGCCTTCAACTCTCTGCTTTGTGTCTTGCTCGAAGGCAGACTCCTAAAATTTGAGTCAATATGCACTTACAGAAGACTGGTTTAATTTGTCTTGCAAGCTCCATGTCTATCAGTCCTCCAAATTTGGTTGCCTCTTTCTTAGCAGTAAAATACCTGTTGGCTCCTGTTGAATGTGGGATACAGATTTCCAGAGTTATCAGCAAAATCACCTCTGTTACACAGTTGATCCCTCTTGCCTAAGTGTTGTGTCATCAGTCAGAGGATCTGATCAGCTTCTGATCTCATCACTTCTGTTCTAAGTTACAGAAATTGCAGGTGCAGCTCTAAAGAAAGGCCTAGATGATCAGACGAATGGAGCCCCTCTGCTGGGAGGACTAGCTGACAGAACCAGGTCGTGCAGCTGGAGAAAAAAAGGCTCCAGCAGACCTTATTGTAGCCTTGTAGTATCTAAAGTTCTGCAAGGGCTCTTTCTAGCCAGGTGTGTTGTGACAGGTCAAAGGGTGACTGTTTTGAGCTAAACAAAGGTAGACTTAGAGTGGTATAAGGAAGATATGTTTTGCCATGAGGGCGGTGCAACACTCGAGCAGACTTCCCACGCCTGGAAACGTTCAAGGTCAGATGGGAGCAGCCTATTGTAGTTGGAGATGTCACTGCTCACTGCAGGGGGTGTTGGGCTACATGCACTTTGAAGGTCCCCTCCAACCCAAAGCATGCGGTGAGTCTGTGATTCTGAGAGAAAGCTCTTCTTGAGGTATATCCATCTCATTGTCTTACCTTAGTGGGAGAAAGAGGAGATAGACGGAAAAGATGAAAGAAAATCTTAAAAATTATCTGTGCAGCTCCTGACTCTATTCTTTGGCCTAATGCAGTAGCAGAGGATCTCAGAAGTCGTGAGACCAACATTTTGATAAGTGAAACATATTAGGGTTGTATAGTTTCCTTCCTGAAATGTTTGGGCTCACTAACAGCTGGAGTCTCTCACCCTGATTTAAATTTGTATGTGGGCAAAACTGATGCATTAAGTACTAGGGTTCTCCCTCTCATCAGTGAGAGAAGAGATCTTTCTCCTCTTTTCTTCCTGCTCTGCCTCACTTGGTTTTTTTCTTTCCCAGCTTCAAACCTGCAATTGTCACAGCCATTGAGCTCCTTCAATGGCAGGAAATTATCCAGGTCGCTGTTTTAGTGAGCTCTGTTTGCCTTCGGCAGGGTGCGGTGTTAACATGGTGCTGTGGAGGGTGGAACAGGAGAGTGATGATTCCCATTTTTAGTGACTGACCTGTCCAGTGACTCTTCTGAAGCAGGGGTGTCACTGAGCTGAGAAATACTGCTTATCCCTGCAAATCTTGCTTTGCTTATCTCCTTAAATGATCGTGTCTTCTAAATGATTATTGACATCACAGCAACTTTTATCTCACTTGTGACTCATTCATCCCTGACGTGTACTAATCAAGATGTGCTTGGCTGTTGTCACAAAGAAGATAATTTAATCAAATAGAAGAAGCTGTCAGCTGCAAGTAATGACTTAGCAGCAGCAGACGCGTGTTCTTCTGTACAACAGCCTCTGGAAATGAAATGAAATGACACGCCGTCCTGGCATGTGTTTGCCCAAACAGGCACCGTGCAGTGGGCAGCCCCAGAGCATGCGCGCCTCCATTTGCATTGACTCACCAAATGCCTTCAGTGCAAGGGGAGACCGGCTGTGTGGGTGCTGAGCTGGATCGCAGCCTGCGCACTGCAAGGAGAGACTACACTATTAGTGCAGGATTGTAAGATCATTTTTGTGGTTTCAAGATTCACTTCTGGGTTGAGAAGTATAAGGTTTTTTCCTCCTCTTTACTTTTCCTTCTTCCCTTTGCCCTTTTATATTTTTGTCAAGGGTTTACCCCAAGAGGAAAGTAACTAATAAATTCCGTTAATGTGCTAATGGGCCAAAACAAAAACAAAACAAGGAGGGTTCGGAAACCCCTTACAAATTGCAGGCAAAACCAAAGCTAACTTCATTTGGGGAAAATACAGCAGGACACATTGAATTTGCCCCACATAACGAAATCACCCTACACAGAAACCCCATGCAAAAACACATGGAGATTAATCTCATCTTCTTAAGTAACAGAACCAAACTGCAATCTCCAGCCCCACAAAGGGAAAAGACTTCCAGCAGGTCTTGCTCCTGGGGGAGATGTGTGGAATCCATTCAGCCCACAGATATCCCTTGGCATCAGCAGGCTCTTTAAAGTCCAGTTCTCTGTTCCGTGTGCTTCCACTGCAGCCTGCACCCCTCTCTCTCTCTCTCTCTCTCTCTCTCTCTTTCTCTTTATTCACCCCGTTTCCAGGGCAAGGCGGCTGCTGTGCTCAGTGCAGTGCCACACACGTCTTCTCTGAACACAGACAGAACGTGGAGAAAACAGAGGAGCTGCAAACCTAAAACCGAAAGCTCTGTTTCTGTGAAGCCGCAACAGCTTGGCTGACAGCTAACTGCGAGGCAAACGTCACACGAAATGCAGCGTGTGGCACCTTTTCCCCTTCTCTTTCCCTTTTCTCTTCATCGTGTGCTGGCACCGGGCTTGCGCTGGGGCTCGTAATGAAGCACTTTGGATCAGCCCTAGGAAGGTCCACTGGTTGAGTCCTGAAATGCAAAACTTTTGCTGAGAGCAAACTTCAAGGTCTCAGAATGCACTTGTCAGATCCGCTGTGTGAATAAGTGTCAGGTCCCAGAGCAGGGTGCGTAAGTCTTTCTGCTTGAGCTTGGTGAGTGCAAACCTTAATGCCCACAGGCTTGCAGCCTTTTGGAAGGCAATTATAATTCAGCACCAGCTTTGCATCCTGGATAAAGGCTCCCCTTGAACACAAAGTATGTTACCTGCTTGTGTGCTAGTGATCAACATACCCAGGGGGGTGCTGCTCTCGCAAGTCTTAAACCTCGAAACTGATGTCAAAAGGCTTCAGCCATTCCACTGAGCTGCAAATTCAAACACAGTAGATGGAAGGCTTAGTTCTGCCTCATGTGCTAGAGCCAAGTTTCAGTCACAATGTTTCTTTTGTTATCCTTCACACTTATCTATGGTAGAAAGTTGTAGCACTCAATCATGGCTGTAACATTGATATTTGAATTCTGTATGCAGTGCTGTAAGGAAGTTCCAAGTCGGCTCTTCGTCATTTTCACACTTCTGTTTGTATGTAAAGTGGTCTAGATAATTGTCACAACAGTACAGCACAGCCAAAGCAGGGGCTGAGTGCACATCACGGCCTTCTAAGCACGCAGTGCCAAGTCTGTTACAACAGTAAAGCTTTTCAGTTTCTGATCACGCTGTGGAGGTCGTGTTGTTTTCAGGCTACTGAGAAGACTCACCTGACCATCAGGCTGAAACGGAATCAATCAGTAGTCATCATAATATTTCACTACCTTCTTTGCCTTACATTTCTAAAGTCTTCTGAGGTGGCGGTGAACAGGGGGAGATTATCGTCCCCCTGTGTTCGGTACTGGTGAGGTCACATCTTGAGTGTTGTGTCTAATTCTGGGCACCTCAATAGTTTGAGGAAGAGAGGCTGAGAAGAGACCTCATCACTCTCTACATCTACCTGAAAGGACATTGTGGAGATGTTGGTTCTGGTCTCTTTTCACAAGCAATTAGTGATAGATCAAGAGGGAAGGGGTTCAAGCTATAAGAGGGGAGCGTTAGACTTGATATTAGGAAGCATTTCTTCACAGAAAGGGTGGTCAGGCACTGGAATGAGCTGCCCAGGGAGGGGGTTGAGCATTTGGGTGAGGTGTTGAGGGATATGTTTTAGGGGTGAACTTGTAAGGTAGGGTAGATGGTTGGGCTTGATGATCCCAAAGTCTTTTCCAGCCAGAGTGATTCTGTGAAACCCAGAAGGACCATTTCCTGACCAAATGTGTTTTATTCAACTATGGGAAACCATGAGCTGTACAAAACGAGTAGGAGGTTTCTATTTTTGCAGGGAGGGAGGAATTTCTTCAAATTAGTTTATCCTGTCAAACTTCCCAAAGTCCTTCTGTGTGCTAAAAGTGAAAGTGCTTCTCCCAACATTCTCGCAGAGTTGCCAGGACTGCCAAGCAGGTGAGTCGGTGATTTTAGAAACAGAAGGGATTGCCACTCTTGTGTGCGAATCTGTTTATTCGTCTGCTGTTCTGAAAGCATCTGTGTTATATGTGAGCGCTTATCCCAAGGAGAAAGAGAAAACTACCCCACAGGTTTTGAAAACATAGACATCTCTCATTATAAGGGAAAGAAAAATGTAAGATCACAGGGATAGGCTGATGCGTCAGAGAGCTCTAAGGAAATTGGAACAAACCCCTTGTCTCCGGAGTCCACTCCTGTGCCGGCTGTACAGCAGTGTTCAGGAATAATTGTGGGGAAACAACGAGACCCTTTTTCAGGAGGTTCTTTCTCCTGTCTTTTCTATGCAAAAAGCATAAGCAAAAAAAAAAAAAAGCAAGCTCAAGCAACTGCGGCTGCTTCCTATGGAAGTAAGAACCTCACTTGCCTTGCCGACGCTCCCCTCTTGTAGTGTTCTCTCAGGTAGAGGCACTGTAGGTGCTTGCTGCTTCTGAACTGCCTAGGGAATGAGGCATGGCTCTTCTGAAGGGCTGTGTTGGCTCTGAACTGCTACATTCTGCACAAGAGACACTTCATTTTTCCCGATAGATGTTTTGGTCTCTCATCCAGTCAGGCAGCAAGACCAGACTCTACCTCTCCAAGATCTGTACCACACTAGGTGATTACACTACCTTTGATGACTTTGGATGCTCTTCTTTGTGCTGGAGCCAAGTCTGAATTTTTAACACCAGTTTTCAGGAGTCTGCCAAAACACTGGACAGGGAAACAGGAGCAGTGTTGTCTGGAGCTGCTTCATCTTGCGAAACACTTGTCGCTTTGTATCAGAAAGCAGTGGTTTTGTTTATTTACTTCCCTAAATGTTTTCAAAACCTCGTGTCCTCTGAGAACGGCCATCAGTCTCTGTTTTCCCCGGCAGGAGAGGGTGTCAGTAAAAGCGTGCTGCGTTTACAGCCACTGACATGCTCTTGACTGACTGCAGCCAGCAAGGGGTGCTTACGAATGCAAGTCAAATGCTTCTCCTGAGAGACTGCTTCCCCTTTACAAGGTCCTGCTTCCATGAACTTAGTGATCAATTTGATCTCTTTCAAAATTGTTGTTTTGAGCAAGTACCTTAGGCAGCATCAAACTAGCCCCTCCAAGAAAGCTTGTTATGCATGAACATCCCTGACCTTCTGTGAGATGTGGATGTGGTTCAGGTAGCATTTTTGTTGTGTGGTGAGGGACACAGCTGTGGTTGAACCTGGAACTCCTGCGGGTTTCTGGAGAATAGGTAATGCTCTGCTACTGAGAAGAATGCAGAGGGGAGGGCAAATGGGAATAATCCCTGCCGCTTGTAGTTCCTAGGTCCTTCAAACATTCAGCATCGCTCTTGGCTCTTGTTTGTTTGTGTTCTGGTTTTTTTAAAGCAGTGGAGTGGTGGGCATTCAGAAAAGAAGTGCTTAGCGATCCACGTGCTCACACTGGGACTGTATTTTCTGAAACAGGAACCAGAATTACTGTCTGCTGTAGTATCCAGACATGAGAGTCAGTTTCCTTACAGTGTCAGTCACAATGGATGTGTCACTGACTGTAGGAAATATTACTTTCATTTCATTCAACCCTTTCTTACTGTGACACTGGAATAAAACCCCTTCAAAGACTTTCATAGACTTTGTCCATATAAAACAAAGAAAGCAGCTTGTGAAAATAGTCCCAGTGACTGCAAACACTTGTTCATATCTCCATTAGTTCTTGATGTACTGCGAGTAGTTGGAGCCATCAGAACTTGTGTGCTTGCTAACAGAATTTTGGAACAATTGCTTTATAAAGCTCTCTCTTTAAAAACAACTGAAGCCTTCAATTAATTGATAGGCCTTAAGCTCTGACTCTGTAAGTCTAATCTTCTGTCTCTCTGTGAGGAGATGCAGGAAGCAGCTTCCTGTAGTGCAGCCATGTCATTGCTGCTGCCCTTTGTAAACACTGTGAACCACAGCACAGACACCTGAACCACAACATATTCTACTCTGCCTAGTTCAGAATAGTTTGGGTAGCGTAGGAGGCTATTCATTGTGGAAAGGAGTGTGAATGTCGAAAACTCTTTATCAGGTCTCCTAAGAATGACTGCTTTGAGTAACCAGAATGAGAAGTACCTCAGGCTGTTGTTACAGTGAATTAACCTGCTCAGGGTTAGGAGTTTTTAAAAGAGAAGTCGATGTGACAACTACTTGGGATGCACTAGATGGCACTCACACCGACATTAGGGTATGAAGTGGAGGTGCTTTCATTTTGGGGAAAGATGACAGAGGAAAGGATTCTGGACTGTAAGTCACGTTGTGCTAAGCTTCAGGCATTGGGCTGCAAATGAAATGTAGATCATGAATCGTACGGGTTTGCCACACAATTTGCTGGAGCCGCTAGAGGCAGCAACAAGAACGTTAGGGGACAAACCCGAGAAATCCTGTAGCTGGGACTCTAGAGTCTTTT
>VXBP01009861.1:15776-64560 GCA_013400115.1 Rhinopomastus cyanomelas | reverse complement strand
TCACCCCAAGTGGCCATCTCCTCCTTCCATGACCTTTGGGCTTTCTTCTTCCTAGTAGTTCCCTGGTTAACCACTCAGGTCTTTTGGCTCATGAAGCATGAAAGTATGCTTTCACACTTCACACAAACAACATCCAGCCATGCCTGTATCTCCAGATCTCTTTCCAATTAACATTAGAGATTGATTACTAACTTACCTTGTAGAATTGTATAATGTCATCCTTGGAGAGGGTCTTTAGATAAGCCACTTCAATGTTATCTGCACAATAGTAAAAAAATAGAATGAGTCAACAAATCACAGCTGGCTATTAGCACACTACTTATTCAAAGCATATTTATTTCAAGCTCGGATGCTGTAATTGACTGCAAATTACACACTTTTCATTGTTAACTTTTAAACTAATACAGAAAATACATTTTTATTGGGCTGACTACAAAAATAGTTGTTTGAAGAATACTGTTTACATGCATTGTGTGTTATTCAGTAGCTAGAAGACACATGCCTACTTCTGTATATTATGTTCAAATAAATTTTTAAAAATTATGATTTTTAAATGCAGACTGATTTTAGATGGTTTTTATTCCCAATTAGGAAATGGGGTGGTAGAATATACTTTGACGTAATGTATCTTTACATAAATGTAAGGATGCCTACACACACCTGTTAAAGAATAATCACTTTCAGAATATCTGGGAACAGTGTAACTCATCAATAAATGCTTTGTATAAATTGAATTGTAAAATGGTAATGAGCTATTCATGTAATAGCATTGCTGCAGGCATGTGTGCTCTTCATAGGGTTAGCAAAAGATCAATAAAGAAATGTATGTGAGGGTAGAGATACGCAGCTAACAAGTCTGTGACGCAGGCTGTAAGAAATCAATACAAGTTTCTACATGGAAGAAATACAACATAAAGCCCAACAAAACAGAGTTTGGAAAATTAAGTGATGCCTGGGATATTTTTTAAATGGAAAGTCAAACCAGTTATAATAAAAATGTAAAAACCTGAAGAAAACTCAAGTCTTAAAGATGGAATATGAATTTCTGATTTTGACAACTCTAGTGGGTAGAGGGAAATTAAAGATATTAAAGCCAAAAGAATCAGTAAATTGAGTGGGATTTAGATATGGAAATTATGGTTACAGCTAGCAGTAAGAAATTCCAGAACTATAATACAGACCCAAGTACAATAAAAACAGAAACAGGTAAGGCAGAGAAAAATTAAACCCCATTTCAGATTACATAAAAAAAATATTTGGTAGAAGTTTCCACACCCCTCCTTATACTCAAGGATGAAACCTTGTCAGTAGCTCTGACTCTTCCAAGATGAAGGCAGATGGCTATTCAAAATTCTTTGTTATTAGATAACATTCACTGAATACTAATTGTTGACCAAAAAGACTGTATTTGCTATTGTGGAAGGCCAATACTGTGCGTGTAAAGCAGAAGAGAAATCACAGAACACAGTTTTGTGTAGGAAGCACATTATGCATGGAAGATGGAAAATTAGAGCTGTGAAAGGGTACAGACATGAAAATGTGAAGAAAAGCCAATATGAACCTAAAATTAATCATAGAATCATAGAATCATTACGGACTGGAAGGGACCTCGAAATATCATCTAGTCCAATCCGCCTGCAACAGCAGGATCACCTAAACCAAGTCACACAGGAACCTGTCCAGTTGGGTCTTGAATATCTCCAGTGAGGGAGACTCCACAACCCTCCTGGGCAGCCTGTTCCAGTGCTCTGTCACCCTCACCGTGAAGAAGTTCTTTCTCAGTGTGATATGGAACCTCGTATGTTCCAGCTTACAACCATTGCCCCTCGTCCTATCACTACATGACACCGAGAACAGCCCAGTGCCATCCTCCTGACACCCACCCCTCACATATTTGTAGACATTAATGAGGTCACCCCTCAGTCTCCTCTTCTCCAAGCTAAAGAGACCCAACTCCCTCAGCCTCTCCTCGTAAAGGAGGTGCTCCACCTCTTTTATCATCTTTGTTGCCCTACGCTGAACTATCTCCAGAAGCCCCACATTCCTCTTGAACTGAGGAGCCCAGAACTGAACACAATACTCCAGGCATGGTCTCACCAGGGCAGAGTAGAGGGGGAGAAGAACCTCTCTTGATCTGCTAACCACCCCGTAATGTATTTTACTGTTAGAAACTGTACTATTAATGTACCTTAATCTTTTGAATTAAGTCTTTAGTGACAAAAGACAGAAAAATACAACTTAAATATTATGCTGGATCACGATATAAATAACTATGTCCATTTTCAATAATAAAACTACAAGTTCAATCTCGTTTGTTTGTCCACAAGCTTATAATCTTCAAAGTATCGTGAATGAGAAACCAAAAACATTAAGTGAGACAGGTTAAGATATCTGCTGTTGCCTCTTCATTTCCTCAAAAGAACTGTGTGATGGGAAGAGGAATACGGTGCATATGAATGTGGCCACTGACAGGAGCATCAAAGTGTATTTGATGTATCTCACTCAAGTATTGAGACAGATGTAATATAGATATCTGAACACTACAGAAAGGAACTGAAGCTTATGTGACATCAGCATTTTGATTAAACCACTTCCAAGCCTTGACCTAGCAGTGTATGTATCACTGAGATTTAAGGGATAGAATGGAAGGTCAATGAAACACATGACAACCCACATCACGTGGTGAACATCAGGGAACAGGTTTGTCCTCTATTACTAATGGCTCTAACAGCAGTGAGAGTACAGGCTACACAAATGAGTTATTTCCTCAAGGCCAAATAATACAAATTACAGAACATGAATCACAAAAACTAAATTATGTCATCGGTGACATAAAAGTTTACACTGTTCCCAAATGAATACAGTCACAACTGTTGCCAAGCTACAACAATGGGCTTTAAAGGAGTTATAATTTGTCTTACCTCTGTCAAAATTATACTGCTGGGAAATTATTTCTCCCCAGTATTTAGCACATTCTGCAGACAGCTTCTTTGGTTTGTCTAGACGACGAATTGCTAAAGCTTGGATGTGTTTTTGGAAGGCTTCTTCTGTCATATCTTCTATGCATTTCTCCATAGTTTTTAAGAACGCTTCAACTCTGCTTTCCAAATAGTGTGGTGGCTTTTCTGACTGGATAATAAATCTCAGTCCTTGTATGCCATTTGCACGCCGAGGACCGCTGAACACAATGTAACCTTGGCAAAACAAGCATAGCCACAAATTAAATCTCGCTTCAGTGTTAAGTTTTGGCAAACATGGCATGTTAGACAGGAATGCAATTTTATACTGTAAGTGACATAATGCAGGTTTTCAATATATGACACTATATGTTTTTTTAGAACACTTATTTCACTAAGTATCAGTTCTAGAAACGGGCCAGTAGGACACGAGGCAGACCAAGACAGAACAAAAACAATTCTGTCATCAAGATTAGGTAACCAGAAATTAAGCTCTACTCTAGTTCTTCATTAGACTCAGTAAGAGGAACTTCTTTTTTCATGTTGCCTAATTGTGGTACTCTTTACTGCAACTCGAAACCACTATTTCTTAACCATTTGATACAAAGAAATCTTTTTTATGCTGCTCTACTGCTGGATGCTCATGTCAAAACTGGATACAGAATTTAAGAGTCCTTTCCTAAACAATATGGAAGCATTATTATGTGCACATACTGGAAGCTCTCTTTTATACATCCAGCACTTTACAGAGCAGCATGACATTGCTGATTTACGTGCTACCTCTGATCCATTGTAACTTGTGGATTGTTTCCTATATAACTGCAACCTAGCCAGCTGCTTCCTAGTTTGTGCCACTGATTCTTCTTTCCAAATTGTTCCTACCCAACTGCATCTTCCTTTAAGTCATGTTTCCAAAATGTCAAATTAATTTTGAATTCTAATTCTGTCTTCCCACACAGTTGCAGCCTCTCCCAGCTCAGTATTATTTGAAAATTTACTAAATTTACTCTTCTATCATCCAGAACATTGATGAAAATACTAAATAAAATTGTATAATGATAGAGCTCTGTAGAAAACAATTTTTCAATGTAACTATTTTTCTAATTAACTATTATTTGTTTTTTAATAATGACTTGTCCAACAGTCTTGCATCCAAATATATAGCACTTCCACCTGGGTTCTCTGTCTAGCTTGTCCAAGAGTATGATGTGCCTTTCATAGTGTCAGGAAGACACATATGGCATCATCCCTTCAAAGAAACTCTTTTTAAAAAAGGTAGATTCAATTGTCCAGTACCTCAGTCACTGGTCACTCAGTTACCTTTCATGAATTTAGAACACATTGGATAATTTATTCTGTATTTTTCTTGAATTAGAATAAAGCTGACTGATCTGTCAGTTCCCTGCTCTTCTCTTTCTTTTAAGGAAATGTAACTGCATATTCCCATCTACCATCTCAAATTCTCAATAATAAAAGACTTCTAATTACAGGATTTCCTAATTTGGTTGGTTTTGTAGATGTTTGTAATACCTGAATTCTTTAAAAACTTCTAATTTACCTGAACCTTTAATCACCTTGTTTTGCTTTCCAAAGGTAAGCCTTGGACTATGGTCATTGGTATTTATTTTGGAAATCACCTGATCACAGCTGACATTTTAAGAGAAAACTAACAAGGCCATACTAAAACATTTTGATTTTAACTCCCTCACTATTGTCAACTTTTCCTCTTGCTTCTACTGCTAAAAAGCATTTATTGAATGAATTCTTGTTACTACTTCTTCTGTTCAGCAAACTATTCACTCCTGAACTGCCTCACTCCCCCTCCCTCTTTAGCTCAAACTTCTGTATAAAACCTACCACCAGCCCATACAAACACCCTGCAGTATTAGCTGGGTCCCACTCTATTTTCAGCAGTTACCTAGATAGTGAAAATCCCTGTGATGAATATGGTACGGCTGATTCTACTAGTCGTACACGGTAAGTCTAATCTTACCTGGCAGTTCATAATCATCACACTGAGACTTTCACCTGCCTCTCACCTTTTGAAAAACTGGCTCCTTCTCATTTGTATTTCAATTATGTATACTGTCACACCAAGTCTCTGTCTCCCTTTGTTATTCAGATTTGAATACCCTTATCAGTTCTCAGTTTTAGTGGTTCAGGTAACAATTATTTGTACTCATTTGTGAACAGCTGTATTTGTAAAAAGCCTGAAATGTGTTTCTGTCTTCACCAAATGGCAGCTTACCAGTACCTATACACATTCCTAAGAGAGTTTATGAAACATCCCAGTGCACTTGGAAGCAGGAACACAAGCAGAAATGACCAAACTACTACTGATTCTTTTGAAGATCTAAAATTTAGGCAACTAATCTAATCTCTTTTTGATAAAAAGTCTAGATAAAAGAATTTCTGTACAGTAATCCAACATTTCTTTACAACAGAGCTTGTCTCAGATATTTCAGGCTTAAAAATTTTGCTTGCTGCTTCTCAGTTTAGAGTTAGGGTTAGGGTTACTGCGCACAGTAATTGGATCATCAGCAGTTAAAATGATTTGCATTTACCAAGTGCTCTTTAAATGGTATTCACTAAGCAGAGGAAGAACAGCTCATCATGCCTCAACCAAGTGCATGAGTATGCAGGCATGTGTGTACAGATATAGCATCACTGTGGGAAAACTCACCTAATTGCTCCTTGGTACGCAGAGTATTGAAGCACGGTTCTGAGATAATTTGACAAAAGAGCTCCAAAAACATATTCTCAGAAGTGCTCTGCATGTCTGTCTGGTAATATATTTCGATACCACAATTGTTATGAACTTCATTTCTCTGTTGATATACAAACCAACCTCCTAAAAGACAAAAGTTAAAACATTCAAAGGTCATAAAAATGTACATTCTTATTGCCCACAATTACAAAATCTATCACTTGTGGAATGAAATTATGACATAATTGTTTGAAACTGTTAAAGTAGAATTTCCAGTAAGCGTACTTCTAAAGAAAAAAGTAGAGTTTATTTTAACACATCGAATTGTCACAGCTTGAGCATATTGGCAAGAAAACTGAAACACTGAAACCACTTCTCCTTGAGCAAGTGTTTCTGGAACTAGAGTGTAATTCTGCATTGGCCTCTACTGTGCAAATAGTTCCTAAAGACACTCAAACATTTATGAACATTAAAATAACTTGGCTTTTAAAACCAACAGCTTCTTTAGTATACAGTAATTTCCATAGGCTGATGATCACCTATGAATAAATAGCTTTGTATAGCCACATATGCCACCACTCCTGAGAAACTAGCAGCAATTTCTTTAAGCTCTTTTATTATATACAAAATTTTTGGTACCGTATTAGTAAAGTCATATGAATACTATAAGACCAGAAAAATTTGCATCAGAAAAAAACCTGAAGTTACTTAAGAGCTTTTCATTTTCTCAAAAAGCAAGAGTCGTTTAGGACTGTTCTTCACTGAATGGTAAATTAATACTTAAAAGTGCTCAAAGAATGGTGTTTACTCAAAGGTGTATACTATGTCTAGCATAGTGCTACATGGCTCGTGTTTCCATAAATCTTACAAAGTGAACTATGATTGAATCAAAGGGCGAAATGGATTTGGTTGGAAGGAACTTAAAAAGATCATGTAGTTCCAGCCCTGAAGAAGTTCAATTTACATACTCAGATTAAAAATGAAATCTAACGAGTTTTTGAGTATACCAGAAAAATGATAAATTGGTGTTTAATGTTATACCACATCCTAATTATAATTTTAAATTTTAAAAAATAATACAGACAGTAAGGCTGATTTTGAAAGAAACTTCTACTAACAGAGTAATATTGATCTTAAAATGCTACTGGCAAACAGAATCTTGGTTTCATGTACATTAAAAAAAACACTGTAAAGAAATCATCTCACTTACTGTCTGGAAGCTGCACTTCTCTGTATCTCACTAACTGACTGGGAAGGAGTGGCTTTGTATGAGCGTGCTCAATCAGAGTGTCCTCAACCATCTGCATAATTCCTAATGCAGCCTGGAAGAGAAAACATTAGGAGGATCTTTAACTATCAGTAGTTATTCAGTTGTACACAGCAGGGCGACACTTTGCAGTTAATGATGGTGACAGGAGAGGAAAGAAAAGAGAAAAAACCAAACCACAACCTCAAGGTATAGAAATCAGGGTTATCTTAAATCAATAAAAATACAGTAGAAGTTAAGTAGACGAAAGAAGTGGGGGCTTGGAAAGCAAAAGTTTTGTGGGATTTGCATAATCACAGACAGTATCATCATGGAAACTTAAAAAAAAATCTGGTCCTTCAGTTATGTTTCATAAGGAACTGACTTTTGTATACAAATGTGCATAAATACGGAATGAAAAAAGACTATTTTTCACATCTCCACAAAAATACTCTATAGAAGAAATATTTTAGAGACACCCTT
This sequence comes from Rhinopomastus cyanomelas, assembly GCA_013400115.1. Taxonomy (NCBI): domain Eukaryota; kingdom Metazoa; phylum Chordata; class Aves; order Bucerotiformes; family Rhinopomastidae; genus Rhinopomastus; species Rhinopomastus cyanomelas. The sequence continues at coordinate 57,167 of VXBP01009861.1, read as the reverse complement.
GAAAAATAAAACATCATACATCCAGTTCTATTCAGTCTACTCTTCATCTTTTCTTCTCCATACATTTAGCAGTTACTAGCAGTGTTTATAACATCTCCTGCTAATAAAGCATCACAGAACTCATAGAGAACACTAAGGAATACTGCCACTGCTGCACAAATATCAGAGAAAAATGGAGTGCAAACATATAAAATATTTATATTGGTACGTGTATTCAATCTATCCATACGTTTGGCGAGACTGGCTTCAGGACCTTACAGATACCATCTAGTTCCAACCCACTGCATGGGCAGGGACACCGCTCACTGGACCAGGTTGTCCAGAGTCCTGTCTAACTTGGCCTTGAACATTTCCAGGGATGGAGGAATCCACAACCTTCTTGTCCATCCACAGCCTCCCTCCAGTGCCTCACCACCCTCATAGTGAGAAAGTCTTCCTCAGATGTAATTTAAATCTACCCTCTTCAAGCTTGAAACCATTCCTTGTCCTATCACTATAGTCCCTCATAAGAAGTCCATCTCCAGCTTTCCTATAGACCCCTTCAGGTACTGGAAGGCTGCTATAAGATCCCCTCTAAGCCTTCACCTCTCCAGGCTAAACAGCCACAATTTCACATAGCCTGTCCACAGAGCATCTCTCCAGCCCTCTAATCATCCCTGTGGCCCTTCTCTGAACTTAGACTCATAGAATCATTAGGGATTGGAAGGGACCTGGAACCATCATCCAGTCCAATCCTCCTGCCACAGCAGGATCACCTAGACCAAGTTATACAGTAAGTTAAGATTAGAAGGGACCACAGGATCATCCAGTTCCAACCCCCCTGCCATGGGCAGGAACACCCCACCCTGGATCAGGCTGGCCAGAACCTCATCCAGCCTGGCCTTAAAACACCTGCAGGGATGAGGCCCCAACCACCTCCCTGGGCAACTCCTTCCAGGCTCTCACCATTCTCACAGTGAAGAACTTCCTCCTCACATCCAGTCTAAATCTACCCATCTCCAGCTTTGCTCCATTCCCCCGAGTCCTGTCGCTACCTGACATCCTGAAAAGTCTCTCTCCAGCTCTTTTGTAGGCCCCCTTCAGATACTGGAAGGCCACAATAANAGTCTCTCTCCAGCTCTTTTGTAGGCCCCCTTCAGATACTGGAAGGCCACAATAATGTCATTTCGGAGCCTCCTCTTCTCCAGACTAAACAGCCCCAACTCCGTCAGTCTATCCTCATAGGAGAGGTGCTCCAGCCCTCTGAGCATCCTCATGGCCCTCCTCTGCACTTGCTCCAGCATCTCCACATCCTTCTTGTAATAAGGGCTCCAGAACTGGACACAGTACTCCAGGTGGGGTCTCAGCAGAGCGGAGTAAAGGGGGAGAATCACCTTCCTTGACCTGCTGGCCACACTTCTCCTGATGCAGTCCAGGATCTGGTTTGTCTTCTGGGCCACAACTGCACGCTGCTGGCTCATGTTGAGCCTTTCGTCCACAAGCACCCCCAAGTCCCTCTCCCTAGGGCTACTCTCCAGCCAGTCACTGCCCAGCCTGTATTTGTGCTTAGGATTGCCTTGACCCAGATGTAGGGCCTTACACTTGGTCTTGTTGAACCCCATGAGGTTGGCTTGTGGGGTTCAACAAGACCAAGTGTAAGGTCCTGCATCTGGGTCAACTGCTTCGTTTCATGTCCTACGCAAATGGAAGCCATTACTATTTTAATGGAAGACAAAACAGATGTCTTCTGGTTTTCACTCCTGAAAAGACAACTGAGAAATGACACTTATTTTTATGGCCCACCATCTTTTTCGCTTTATGTGAAGTACTTAGCTCATAAGAATCTTGGACTCTTAATCTCTGCTACTTAGCCTGGAACTTTGACATGAAAAAGCATGATCTGCAGCACATTATTATGAAGCTTGATAACACTTCACTAATGACATGCAACACAAGTTTTAACATACTTATATTGGAAGGTTTTTTTACTCAATTTCTAACAGCAAAACAAAGGGCAGCATCTGGCCCAATATATCCTATGTGGAAAAAATACTACTGTGATCTTCCCATACAGATGGGAAAAATTACTCAGTCAAGTTATGAAATCACATTTGGCAAAACTGCTTTAAGATCTGAGAAAATAACACTCATTTTCTGGTTTTTCTTCTGCTTTCAGATAAAAAAAGTTTTATAAAATAATAGATCACACCAACCTGTTTTGTTATATTGCCATGGAGAAGAGCTTCAATGTGTAACCGTGACAACAGCTGAGCTATAAAGGCCTTGAGCCGGGGAAGAGTGACATCTGGAATAGATATTTAGACAGTTATATAATTTACACGAATATTACAAAGTTCATTAAAGATGGTTCATTTCTTAGAGGAAGACACACTTATCATGAAAAGGTCAATCTCTTCTTAAAAGTGCAACACTGGAAAGTTTCCAGGTCTAAATAGCAGCACTTATCATATAGCTTGTTTCACTTAGAATTCACACACTGTCTGACCCAGATCAAAAAAGAAAAAAGAAAACCCATTGTCCTTCCAATCATGCTGAACAAACATTTGTTCTCCAGAGAAAACAGCTGCAATCACTCAGGTGGTGTTCCAAGATAAAGCCTTTGTTATTAACTAAACAAGCAGCATGTAGTTTCTAACACTCAAGAAACACACTATGCATTTCCCATCTACACTAAACACAGAAGCTCATCTCAAAGATGGTGGTGTGGCAGCATCTTTGCAACAAACAATATGCAAGAAAAATATTTTCACAATACATCCCAGAGTACATGTATACATATACTCTATGCTAGCCTGTCTTTGCAAAGCAGTTTTCATATGTAATGTGTAACTTAACATACAGAATAAATGTAATTAGAATGGAAGTACAGTTGAATGGATGGGGTGTTCATACCAAAGCAAATACCTCCATTCTTAGTTCCCTGAATACCCACTATATAACAGCAAATCTATTAACTTCTCATTTTGTTATTTTCTCAACTAAAATTAAAAGCATACTGCATATTTATCAGAACACAAATGCAACCAAGATCATGAGGTTACTCAGTTATTCAGTGGGGGATGCATACGTATCTAACAGATATGTAATCTGTATTAGAAACATCTAAGGCTATCAGTCCTTCCCTCTCTTAAAAGCCGTAAAAAGGAGATCACCAGTAAAAAATTCATTCCCACATTATTCTCTGATCCAAAATCAGGTTTTTATTGTCCCATAATCATAATTTTAGTTTTTTTCCCTTATTAATAATGCAAAAGATTACAGTCACATAGAAATGAATGTGGGCTGAAAACAAACATACAGTCTCTCTGGATTTTGAGCTGATTTCCAGCAGTGTTAAATAGACAACACTCTGTTCCAGCACCCCATTTTCAGCCATTCTTAGGCTGAATACAGGAACATTAATATTATAAAGACAACTTACACATGGAACAGAAAACATCTCGTTTTTTCAGTAGTCATTAAAAAAGAATACCCTGCACATAACTGAACCCACTGCCATGAAAATCAGTGCTCGTTTTGGCAGCACTGGTACCACAGCTCATCTGAGAGATATACTCACACATTCAAGAAACTATACCACTAAACATTTCTACTTGTATCCTCAAGCAATACTACAGAAGGAAGGCTCATTTGGCTCAGGGCATCCTAATGAAGCTGGTTTTAGCATTACAACTTCAAACAGTATGGTGAGTGTCTGACAACTAAGGATATGTATTCTGGATATACCCCCTCAAATAAATGCAAAAGCCAGATACTCTCACTGAAAAGAGTGTCTCAGAACATTCCACAAAGATATTGCAAGATTTTTTGAAAGCAGTCCCTGTAACAGCCTTTTGTTCTAACACAGCAAGATATATATAGGAGTTCTTTAGCTATTACTAAAATAGATTAAAACTCTTAATTTGAAATTTCACCTTACTAATGCAGTGAGGTGCCTTCTCTTTTTAAAGAATCATCATCATTTGTTACCATAATTATCTACTGAAATTATATCTTTATTATCTACGGAAACAGGAGTTACAATTTCCTTACAATCGGAAAAACCCCAAAATAGTATATACGTTGTGAAGCACAAGGCAGACAGAGTCCAAACTTGTGCAAGATGTCAACTACAGCCAAATGATTTTACTAGTGTTGGTCAAGCACTGGATTTACCTGTGCTCATGATCACAAAACCAAATTTTACCTGTAAATCTTGCAATTTGAGGCCTTTTGCCTGAACTACTATCTTTCTAGGAACTGAAGGGCAAGTGCAGAGGCATGATCTGGCACTGCACCAGCTTCATTTGAAAAATAAGTAGAGTTCAAATTAAGTACCTTTGTTAGTTTAGTAACAAGCCATTTTTCTTAAGGAAAAATAAAAAGGTTTAAACCCAGCAGATTACCATCTAGAGCCTCTTTTAATTCATCTTTGGTCCAAGCAACTTCTGTCATCAGGAGCCGGAGATAATACATCGCATGCTGATGAGGCTGTTCAGCCCTGAAGTTGTTAAGTGATCTCATGTACTGAAACAAAATAATTAAGTTCATATTATAGAACTCTATTTCTCAACATAAAATATTAAGCTTGTACTCTCTCTGTTGTTTCAAACATCAAGAAAATCCTCCTGCTTGTCAGACCTGCTAAAAAATGGTGTTGAATTTCCCTAGTTGTAATAATAAACTTTATTTTGCTGTAATAATAAATCTACCTCATGTTTGGTATCCACCTGCTTAGAATTTCCTACTAAATTGGAGGAGATAAAGATGGTGGTTGTCCATCAGTTACCTGTTCAAAAATCAGCAGCAGCAGAGGATTAAAGACTACAGAGAACACTTTCATAATGTCACTACTCATTCCTGAGTGCCAGTATCTAATTTTCTCATTTTTGTTGTTTTGCGTCAGTCTTGCTCTAAATAAAGTACTATAAGAACAATTATGGAACTTGTTTGGCTTAGGAAATGCAATCCCTGTTAAAAATTCACTTCAGGAGCCAAAAAAATATAACCTGCTTTACATTCCAGATCTACAGATCAGGTATTAAATTTAGGAAGTCAGACTTCCAGAAGTCAGCACATACTTATGCAGCTCATTACTTCTGCACCAAAGGAACTTGGTCCAGGTGCAGAGTTCCTCTTCACATCTGGGGAGAAGAAATGTTGCAAATATTTTCAACACTTCCTTTCTGCTTCAGCCATTTTTCTCTTCTTTTATGGACAGATCCTACTAAGGCCTTTTCAAATTTTAAGACAGGATGTAAGATTTCCCACCGTCTCCCTTCTTTGATTTCTACTCCTATCAAAGCAAACTGAAATCCCTTGATCAATAATAATGAAGACTGACCGAAAGAAGTATTTTTAATCAAAGAATAATAACATAAACACTCCGGGGAGCCCACAATCACAAAAAAAAGACAAAAGAAAACAGCTTCTGCAGTCCCAGTGGGGTAGAATTTCACTTCATATTTCCATGGGTAATCAGTTCTCAGATTTCAATTCAAGTCAATGCATTCAATTTTACATCAATCCAAAATGTAAAATTCTTATTTAGCTTACCGCTTCCTTGATAATTTCAAATCGTTTTTCATCAATCTCAAAAGTAGCCATTTTCTCAATGATCTTCTTGAGCAAGATATGTTGTTTGTCATTATAACCTTTTACAGAAAGCTACGGAAAAAGCATATAATTTGCTTTAAATGTGGAAGATCAAAGAAAAAAAAAATCAATTACCAAGTCTTGTATAATTCGATGAACAATACACTTTTCAACACTTACTTTAAATTCAACATTACACAACATTAAGTCATTCTGAAATTATTTTAATCATCAAAAGATAACTGGTTAAAATAGCATCACATACTTGCCCAGGAGTTAAGAATGCAGAGAATTAATGTCATTTCGCATTGATGTAGGCAATACAGAATACAAGTATTGAGTCAGTAAACTTTAATGAAGTATCAATTAACATCCTTCTCAAATATTCTCTTCAATTTACTTTTAACCTTGTTTCACGTGTACTTCCTGTGAGTGGAAGTAAGCGATAGTACAAGAAAGGAGTACTGTCAACAGCACAGTTTGTAAGCAGGACAGTGCTGAGCTGAAACAGCAAAGTCTACAATCATAATGAAATATTGATCTGATCACACACTTTTTTTAAACTATACATGAAATAATCTTGGTCATTTGAAAAAGTCAACAAAGAACTTAAAAATTACTATGTCATTGCATCAAGCTACAGGAAGTTTGTCTACTGTCAAAAAGTACTAGAAAGCCTTTTGGAGGGAATATACTTCAAAACTGAAACAGGAATTTAATTAATTCGTGCAGCTTAATTATTAAGGGTAAAAATATGTTCTAGAACACAAACCAAAGCAGGTGAATTCCTTTTTTCTGACAGGAAGAACCATTTCTGCTATTGTTCCTGAACAAAGCTGGGTGGTGTCGCCGACACCCCTGCAGACTGTGCTGCCATTCAGCGAGATCTGGACAGGCTGGAGAGCTGGGCAGAGAAAAATCTAATGAGCTATAACAAGAGTAAGTGCAGAGTCTTGCATCTGGGCAAGAACAACCCCAGGTACCAGTATAGGCTGGGGACTGACCTGTTGGAGTGTAGTGTAGGGGAAAGGGACTTGGGGGTCCTGGTGGACAACAAGATGACTGTGAGCCAGCAATGTGCTCTTGTGGCCAAGAGGGCCAACAGCATCCTGGGGTGGATTAGAAGAGGGGTGGTTAGCAGATCAAGAGAGGTTCTTCTCCCCCTCTACTCTGCCCTGGTGAGACCACACCTGGAGTATTGTGTCCAGTTCTGGGCTCCTCAGTTCAAGAGGGATGTGGAGCTTCTGGAGACAGTTCAGCGTAGGGCAACAAAGATGATAAAAGAGGTGGAACACCTCCCTTATGAGGAGAGGCTGAGGGAGCTGGGTCTCTTTAGCTTGGAGAAGAGGAGACTGAGGGGTGACCTCATTAATGTCTACAGATATTTGAGGGGTGGGTGTCAGGAGGATGGAACTGGGCTGTTCTCAGTGTCATGTAGTGATAGGACAAGGGGCAATGGTTGTAAGCTGGAACATAGGAGGTTCCACATCAACCTGAAAAGAAACTTCTTCACGGTGAGGCTGACGGAGCACTGGAACAGGCTGCCCAGGAGGGTTGTGGAGTCTCCCTCACTGGAGATATTCAAGACCCGACTGGACGAGTTCCTGTGTGACTTGGTTTAGGTGATCCTGCTGTGGCAGGCGGATTGGACTAGATGATATTTCGAGGTCCCTTCCAATCCGTAATGATTCTATGATTCTATGATTAGTTCCAAGAAAAAGCTATCATGGGTAGATTTATGACAAAGGCTGATATCCTAAATTAGTGTAAGAACCCAAACTGTTCATCAATCGTAATGGGTAATTGTTTTTAGTGTAGCATCTCTCCTTGCTTAAAGTACTAGCATTGTGCCATTATACCTATTGACTATAAATCTTCTCACAATGAGGAGTATTAGAAGCCTCCAGGTATCAAAACAGAGGAAAAAACAGAATATTTACAGTAGAAGAATGGAAACACCCTACAAAAAACACCTGGCTAATATTTAAAATAACTCTCAACTTTGTGACTAAAAATGAATAAAATGACAAACACAACCAACTTTTCTTTTTAAAAGGAATAAACTCTGGCCACAAAAAAATCAGCATCGAACTGGATGTGCACAAATCTATGGGCCCAGATGGGATGCACCCGCGTGTGCTGAGGGAGATGGCGGAAGTCATTGCTAGGCCGCTCTCCATCATCTTTGCTAGGTCCTGGGAACCGGGAGAAGTGCCTAGGGACTGGAAAATAGCAAATGTTACCCCAATCTTTAAAAAGGGAAAGAAGGAAGACCCGGGTAACTATAGACCGGTCAGCCTCACCTCCATCCCAGGAAAGATGATGGAACAATTTGTACTAGAGGCTGTTTCCGGGCACATCAAGGACAGGAGGGTCATTAGGGACAGTCAGCATGGCTTCACCAAGGGAAAGTCATGCTTGACCAACCTGATAGCCTTTTATGAGGGTGTAAACAGGTGGATGGATGATGGCAGAGCCGTGGATGTCATCTATCTTGACTTAAGAAAGGCATTTGACACGGTCTCTCACAGCATCCTTGCAGACAAACTGAGGCAGTGTGGCCTAGATTTTCGGGTAGTGAGGTGGATTGTAAACTGGCTACAGGGTAGAAGTCAGAGAGTGGTGGTCAATGGGACAGAGTCTAGTTGGAGGCCTGTATCTAGTGGAGTGCCCCAGGGATCGGTGCTGGGACCGGTCCTGTTCAATCTATTCATTGATGACTTGGATGAGGGATTGGCATGCACTGTCAGCAAGTTTGCTGATGACACAAAGCTGGGTGGTGTCGCCGACACCCCAGCAGACTGTGCTGCCATTCAGCGAGATCTGGACAGGCTGGAGAACTGGGCAGAGAAAAATCTAATGAGCTATAACAAGAGTAAGTGCAGAGTCTTGCATCTGGGCAAGAACAACCCTAGGTACCAGTATAGGCTGGGGACTGACCTGTTGGAGTGTAGTGTAGGGGAAAGGGACTTGGGGGTCCTGGTGGACAACAAGATGACTATGAGCCAGCAATGTGCTCTTGTGGCCAAGAGGGCCAACAGCATCCTGGGGTGGATTAGAAGAGGGGTGGTTAGCAGATCAAGAGAGGTTCTTCTCCCCCTCTACTCTGCCCTGGTGAGACCACACCTGGAGTATTGTGTCCAGTTCTGGGCTCCTCAGTTCAAGAGGGATGTGGAGCTTCTGGAGACAGTTCAGCGTAGGGCAACAAAGATGATAAGAGAGGTGGAACACCTCCCTTATGAGGAGAGGTTGAGGGAGCTGGGTCTCTTTAGCTTGGAGAAGAGGAGACTGAGGGGTGACCTCATTAATGTCTACAAATATGTGATGGGTGGGTGTCAGGACGATGGCATTGGGCTGTTCTCGGTGTCATGTAGTGATAGGACAAGGGGCAATGGTTGTAAGCTGGAACATAGGAGGTTCCACATCAACCTGAAAAGGAACTTCTTCACGGTGAGGGTGACAGAGCACTGGAACAGGCTGCCCAGGGGGGTTGTGGAGTCTCCTTCTCTGGAGATGTTCAAGACCCGACTGGACGGGTTCCTGTGTGACTTGGTTTAGGTGATCCTGCTGTTGCAGGCGGATTGGACTAGATGATCTTTCGAGGTCCCTTCCGATCCGTAATGATTCTATGATTCTATACAGTACATTAAGTATAATGCTACCAAGAAAGAACATTTGGATATTGATAAACCAAACCCAAACTGCAGCACCCTATTTCATATAAAAAGTGTAAAGTCAATATATACTACATTTTTGTACTAAGATGCTTTGGAAAATACTTTTGTAGGAAATTTCAAAACAGATTTTGGTATGGAATGATGGTTAATAAAAGCTTTTAATAGACCTTCAGGAGAGACTGTTAAAATCCCCTAGCATAAATCTTGTAGGAGAAGCTGAGCAAGAAATCACCACTTATCAAGTAAGCATTATCAGCACTTTAAAACAATTATAAAACATGTAGTAAAAACACACACTTAGGAAGACCCTTAAATATCCAGTATTGCATTGTAGCGAACACATGCACTATCCATTTCCACAGCTCACTGTAGCAGAATTAGAAAATTATTTAAACAATCTGTAAAGCTGAGATTCATTTAAGAGAAAAGTTCATCTTTTTACATGGAAACCAACAACTGTACTTTCAAGGTTATCACGCAAGCGAGTGAAACCGTCAACTGGGATGCAACAACTGCACTGCATGCACGTTCACAAGGCACTGCAACAGGTCACTCAGTACTGATTAAAATACAGTTTTGTTTTGCCTTTAATTAATGAGATATATGCAAGGAAAAAAAAACATTAACCATCTCATCTAGAAATGCAGACATCAACTGTTTTCTCCAAGCTCAACAACTCCCAAGCTGTTTCATTTCCTCCTGCGATTTTTTCTTACTTACAAGTATTGCATTCATTCCTGATGCAATGCCATAGACCAAACCTGAGAGGCGTGCTGCATATGTATACTCTTTTAAATCATCCTTCAATAACCTGATAAACAGGTATGTCATGTTGCAATGGAGAGGATCAGCATAAATGTAGCGACTAACAAAAAGAAAAACAAAAGAAATGCTTTGATACCTCAAGCAGTGGCAAGGTAATGGATGAAGAAACATGACTGAAGAGTATGTATATGCAGCCTCATGATCAGTAGTTCTTGAACAGGAAAGCTGAAGTGTACCATTTATTTAAAAGCATGAAAAGGGGGTCTTCTACCCCATCAGTCAGAAGGATTTTAGTAGATATCTAACAAATGGAAATAAATACGTACACTTCGATTAGGGTTGGTTTTTTGTTGTTTTTTTTTTTTTTTTGATGGAGGAACAACTCTTACAACTAATTAATTTCATGAATGATATAAAAATAAATAAGAAAATTTGCTAAATACAAATGGAAAGACTGTTTAAGACTTTGAACAAAATTCAACTTAAAATTCAAAGGATCAAAAGAAAGGATGATTAATAACCAACATCAAAAAGAATAACCGCCTCAGACGCATTTTAAAAATAAAAAGTCCTTCCATCAGATCAATAAAAAAATGTTGATGAGTGGAAGTAGTTTTAAGGCTTTACGCTTTTCTTTCATTTGGGTACTTACATACATCCCATAGATGGTATTTTGGAGATCATAGTTCAAGCCAGCTAGTTCTGCTGCATATGCATACTCGTTGAGGGAGTCTTTGAGTAGTTCAAGGTACAAATAGGCCATGTTACAATGCAAGGGATCCACGTAAGCAAATGGGCTGGAAGAAAATGTTGAAAGTAAAATATGCAGTTTAAAATGAATTTTGTTTCATTTGGCCTTTGAAGTTTGATTTGAAGGAAACATTATTGACTGTGAGTATGCCGCTGGATCCCATTACGAAGGATTTTATTTCAAACACGAAAATATTTAGCTTGCTTATGGTTTGAGCAATGCCTAAATGTATTGAAGATTCCAGACACACTCTCTGACTCGTGCACATAAATCAAGACACATTATATTTACTTTGCTGCATAGTCAGAATTTACCAGGAATAAAATAAACCAACTACACCCTAAATAATCAACATAACAGACTGAAATGAAAGCCCACATACTGAATATTAATTTAATTAATACTATTAGAAAGAAGTTATCTCCTACTACTATCATATAAAGTAATTACTGTTATAAAAATCAAGATATTAGCAATTTGTGGTATGGAAAATTTGCAGTACATGCAAAGGTCTGCTCAGAAAAGAAACCTGGCATACTCATTTTCATGACACCATAATTTTTTGTATTATTTTTATAAAGGCAACAACTACACAAGTTTTACTCTTGTATTAGAACCATCTGAACACAAACAGTACTGTCACAAATTTATCAAACAGAGAAATGCAACTCCAACACTTGAGTCATGTTTCAACCTTGCAATAAATTGTTAAGTAACTGTGTTTTAAAAATTTACAATGTCAAGACAAGTTATTTGTATGATGATTGAGCATTTCTAAAACTTCTACAGTGCATGCAAATTCATTATCAATTTCATAGAAATAATCAGCATAGAATCATAGAATCACAGAATCATTAGAGATTGGAAGGGACCTCGAAAGATCATCTAGTCCAATCCTCCTGCCACAGCAGGATCACCTAGACCAAGTTACACAGGAACACATCCAGGTGAAGGAGACTCCACAACCCCCCTGGGCAGCCTGTTCCAGTGCTCTGTCACCCTCACTGTGAAAAAGTTCCTTCTGATATTTATGTGGAACCTCCTATATTCCAGCTCACACCCATTGGCCCTCATCCCATCTAAACAATTAGCTGTGAGGATATGTCTTACATTTCAAAACCATGTAATTTGCATTTATTTTCCCAAGGAGTCACTCATTTTCAGAGACATATTATTATATATGTTTGAAGTGCTGAGAATTAAAGTTGACAACAGATGAATCTCACACACAGGTGAAAGGACCAAGGCTAGCCAGGCACCTCCTACAACAGTTAAGGACAAGACTGGGTTAGCCTCTGTGCCACCAAGAAGAACCTTTAGCTCTGCTGCGGGCTGCAATCCAGTAGGCACTGAGCAGTAGGGCCAAAGGCCATACCAGACCTTGATATGAGGGAAAGCCCACTGTTTTAAGAGGGCCATCCAGGCTTATGAGAAGCTCTTGAGAGTCCTTAGCAGCTCTGAGTGGCTGCACCTGGGCCCTGAGTGACCACGCCTGGTGCCCCTCTCAGCATATAACCAGCCTGTTTGCAGAGAGGTTTGGGAGGCTGTACTTTGCAGAATTTCTGTTATTGGAAGGACCCATAAACATCTCTCACTTCCAATGACAGCAAGAGAAGATGAAATAGACCTTGGTGAAGAATTGTGTTATGCATTTCTTAGTTATTTTCCTTGGTGGTCTTTGTGTGGCTATGCACTATGGTTGATTTCTCTGTTGTTGAATTTTTGGGTAAGTTTACTTTCTGTTGCAACTGCAGTAAGCACGTTTGTTTCGTTTCCCTCCTCTGCTGCAAGCCATGCTGACTCATTTTGGCATCCTGTAGATACAAACAATGCAATCTACCTATGTTTTCTGTTAATGGCTGCATGCTATTTGGTTATGTAATTGGCAAAACAATGTTCACACCTACATAGTGCTGTATTTCATAGCATATACCAGCATTAATGCTATGAAGCATATTGCATCACTTCAACACACATGCTGCTAACTTCAAAAGACATTGCTAAGTTTCCTAGTAGTTTTTAATAAGGAATTAACTTCTACCTTTTAGATTAAGGATAGGAAGCATGGGAAAAGATTTTTTTAAAAATATACAAAATTATTAGAGAAGTGGAGCCTGCTGTAGTATGAAATTTTAGCCTAAGATATGCTTTTTTTACTACCACTTCGTTATTTATTCTGGGCCTAGGCTTGTGTAACTTAAGCAAACATGTCAGTAAAAACAGTAAGAGGACTTATTTTTAGCCTTGATTGTAAGTTACTTGAAAGTTACAAGCATCCAGTTAAAAATAACTAGCATTGTATTTTTAACATCTACCTCTCTAAACCTTGCAAAGCTCAAAGTGAAGAGTTTATAACTAAAAGGTAGTTGTTGTCAAACAACTGTACATTATGATGTTAAGTTGCATCCTTTTAAAATAAGGGTGTCAATTTTTGAAGTCATAATTCATACAAACCCAAAAGCTTCTCATCCAGTGTAACAGATGATGTCAAGACCCACGTTAGAGGTTTTTACTTTAAGAAACCTCATTAAAGAAACTGTTGTTTCTTTAATGCAAGACTTGTGCTAAGTAAGGGTTTCCAGTGTTGGAACAAAGTGACTACTCTTGGTTAGTAGTGTTAACAAATCCTTGTCATATCCTACGTGGCAACACTGCCATCATATTCTCATTTAGAATTGAGACCAAAACATTTTATGGTAACTCCTATTATTGAGACACTGATTCACTTGGTCATAAGAGCTACGGGCAATTTTGTCAAGTCTCACAAATAAACATTATATATGTCAACCATTTTCTCCAATGGCTGTCAGCATCATCAGTCTCAAAGTAAACAGAATCTTTTTAAATATCAAAACTAGACAAACCTGCTTACAATTTCTTTTGAAGATGATATACTGAGCATTGTCAAAATCCCCTCACATACATCCATACAAAATAACCACCTTATTTTTAAAGATCCCTTGCCCCTAACCTTAAGAAAAAGGGCAAGCTTTTCATTCCCAGAAATGATTCCTATCATTGTATCATGTCAGTCAGCAAAACTCATGTTAGTCAGCTCAGTGAGAGCTCACTGAGATGTAAGTACAAATCTGACTGGGAAAGACATCACACATCTAGGTGAAGATGTCCCAGCTCATCGCAGGAGGGTTAGAACAGATGACCTCTAAAGGCCTCTTCCAATCCAAACTGTTTTATGATTTTATGATACTGCATTTGTGCATATAGTTGTATCTTTGTGTGCTCTACATAAAATAATCATTTAATCATTCATAGACTGGTATAGAGATTTAAACTGAGATTTAAAGTTTGCGTTTTTTTAACTTCATAACTGTGTAACTCTATCCATCAGTAAAATCCTGTTTTGGATTTTGGCCAAGCCACCACGTATGAACACAGAAGGCAAAGTATTGCAATTGTTGTTGTCTGAATAGAGATGGACAATTACCATTTAGGAGCTTCCATTTCCTGACACACTGAAGTTGAGACGTTCTAGTGTTTGCACTTAGATGTTAAAAAAAAAAACCAAAACCCAAACAAAACAGACAAAATACCCAGGCAACCCGTTTTCCCAAACTAATACCAAAACCAGTACTAAGATCTGACACTCCCTGAAAACTCCTCTATCTAAAATCCCAACAAGAAAAACTTCAAGTGGTCACTCCAAACAAGAAGTGCACAGCACACTGATGAACATCTATCTGAACGCACATAATATCCTTTCCAGCAACAACAAAAGAATCATTTCATTAGGCCAAAGGAAAGTTCCTGAAGTGATTTTCACTTTTGGTAGTCACGCACAAAAACAGCTGCACTCAGAAGACAGGAGTATTTTTAATGTAAAATTCAGAAATTATTACTTAAAAGGAACACTAAGAAGGCACAACTTTATCATACTTTTCCTGTGATGAAAATGCAAGACTGAAATTAACATTAAAGCACTTTATCGTGCATCTTGATGCCAGAATCATACATTTATTGCTAATAGTGCTACTCAATAAAAATTAAATCAGCTGTTAAGAGTCAAATAAAATCCCATAATTCTAAACACCTAGAATTTCATACTGGCTTGCACTGTTAAAGTAGATTTTGAACCTTAACCCATGATCAGAATAGCACCTTATAAATTAGACACTACATCAAACTAGTTGTGATTTAGTAATTAACTAAAAATAAGGCACATCCATTTTTGAAGAGTATTTACACACTGCAATATGTAAGTAGGTCCTATTGGTGGGCATATTTCAGGTATAACAAATAAAACACAGAAGAAAATTAGTTTTAAAAGCATTTTTAGATAAACTTTTCCTGTTAATAGATGGAGCACCTCAAACTGCTTGCCTACTTGGTTACTGAACATACTTAAGCCTTCCCATGCCTTGTATCTTACTGCATACTTTCAAGGAAGGACAAATATATTTGAAGCATCAATCCATGCAGTAAGAAATGCAGATCCCAAACAAGTAAGATTTTGGAAAGCAAATTATGTCATATAACTAACATTACATACCTGAAAAATTCAAAGTTGAGACAAGCTTTTGGCAAAAAAAATTTGTCATCTTGCTTGAACCATAGTTTGCTCATAGCAGTGTCCTGTGTCAAGAAAAGAGGTTGTCACCCAACTATAAACTGTGACATATTACATGTTACACTACTTAAAAAAAACCAACAAACCACTCTTCACAACTCAGTTTAGTGTTGTCCCATCAACTTCATATGACAGCTATATACATTTATGTGTGCATATATCTATTCTTACCAAGAATATCTTCTTACCATTTGTCACTTTCACAAGCAGTTAAATGGCTGCAGCACTGTGAATGTGCTTGCAATCCAAATGGGAACTACTCTTCCACAGGAGGAGCAATCAAAGACAAATACTGAGTTAGCTTCACAAAACTCCCTGCTAACGCTGGCATTAAAAGATGTGCCACTGTGCAGCTCTACACCACCACATGCTTGCACGCGCTAGGCTATGAATATGATTGTGTATTGAACAGTATTTTGTTTTAAAGTAACACTGGTAACAAAACATAATTTAGTCAAAGTAATGAAAGTAGTAGGAAATTAGTCAAAAGAACCTGTCAACCAAAACTTTTTTGAAAAATCTTCTAGTACAGGAAAGAATCTAACAAATCCCTATTGCTTTTGCTCCCACAAAAGCTGCAAAATCTGTCATTTTGTTCCAACTCTTCTTAACTTTATGCCGCCAACAATTTTTCTTTAAATTGCTATATATAAGAGAACTTCTAAGCGTAACATTTTTTTCTCTCATTTTTTGAGCAATGTTCATTGCATCTCAGTGATCCAACATGGTATCTCCTCCTTTTTACATAGAAATCATGGACCCATACTAAAAAGCTACAGTTCAGCTTTTCTCTGAAACAACAAAATTTTTAGTCTGTTAAATTGCTACTACTCAGCATACCTCTTACATCAAGGACAGAATGATAGAACTGTACAGCCTGGCTGTCTATGGCACTGGAGTTGCAGATTCACTAGCAGCCTGTAGTAAAAACATAGCCTGCAGACCATCCTAGCTGCCCTCTTTCACAAGGGTTTTTCAGGGAAAGATTTGCCATTACAACAAAGGTCACCTAGTGTCATGCCACCAGTAAAAATGGTCATCCTGTTCCTGCACTGACATTCTCATCCCTCCCTTTCTCCATGTTAGTGGAGTTCATAGTAAACTCACTTAGGCATATCAAAAAGCTGCTTCTGTACAGCAGTTCTGCTGATTTAGTTCTTGCAATGTTTTGCTGGGGGACAAACTAATGCCAGGGTGCACAAAAGGAAAATAGCACAGACACACAATTGAGCAGGAAATAAAAAGATGCAGGCAAAATAGATAATGACTATTTCATCAAGTACTGAAAATTAAAACCAATTTCCCTCAGAAAAACTATTTTAAGCAGAAAGGAAAACTAGAAGCAACTACATTTCTAAATCAATAATTTTTTCCAGTCTAAATCATTCTGATTCATTCACTGCCTTAAAGTTTTTATGTAGATCTATTGCCTAGTTGCTACACTGAAGAACCATCCAGTTTCTATAGCAAACCGATTAGTGTTACTTAATAGAGCTGCAGTATCTGCCCCTGCTGAGGTTTAGAGTTTCAGTCCAGGATGAACATAAAGATACTCCTAGTCCTCCACTATTTATAATACTACTTCAAGTATATATCTAAAATGTGTTTTCTGGAAGGAATGTCTTTGCACTAAAATAGATTTATATAATCTAGTGCGCAAAAAGTATTTCCAGGCTGAAGCAAAACGTGTAGTTGCAAGATAACTTTCCCTTTTATCCTCCAGTTAAGCCTAGAAGAGAGATGAGTGTAAGCAGAGAGCTGTGTTTAACTGGTGAGGAATAGATGTAAGTGAATTTTAGGTTACTCAACTCAGAAAAACTGAGATCTGCTAAATGTGCCAAGATAAATGAATGATAATGCTTCTAGGAGACTGAACAGCCCAAAAAAAATGTAGGAGTGGCAGCCACTCTTCTGCTGAGCAAACAACATGAATAACATTTCTACTGATTGCTAAAAAAATTTCAAAAGGGTAAAGAGGTCAAAGTGTTTGTTGCTTTGCTATCACAGAATCATTAGGGAATGGAAGGGACCTTGGAAGACCATCTAGTCCAATCCCCCTGACACAGCAGCATCACCTAGACCGAGCCACACAGGAACACAACCAGGTGGGTCTTAAACGTCTCCAGTGAAGGACACTCCACAACCTCCCTGGGCAGCCTGTTCCAGTGCTCCGTCACCTTCACTGTGAAGAAGTTCCTTCTCAGGTTGATGTGAAACCTCCTATGTTCCAGCTTACAACCATTGCCCCTCATCCTATCACTACATAACACTGAGAAGAGCCTGGCTGCATCCTCCTGACACCCACCCCTCAAATATTTGTAGACATTAATGAGGTCATCCCACAAGTCTTCTCCAAGCTAAAGAGACCCAACCCATCCCTCAACCTCTCCTCATAAGGGAGGTGCTCCATTTCCTTCATCATCCTCATTGCTCTACGCGGGACTCCCTCCAGCAGCTCCACACACAATACTCCAGGTGTGGTCTCACCAGGGCAGAGTAGAGGGGGAGAAGAACCTCTCTTGATCTGCTAACCACTGCTCTTCTGATCCACCCCAGGATGCTGTTGGCCCTCTTGGCCACAAGAGCACATTGCTGGCTCATGGTCATCCTGCTGGCCACCAGGACCCCCAGGTCCCTTTCTACACTGCTCTCTGACAGGTCAGTCCCCAACCCATACTGGTACCTAGGGTTGTTCTTGCTCAGATGCAAGACTCTAGGTATAAGACTCCATACTTACCCTTCATTAAATTTCTCTCTGCCCAGCTCTCCAGCCTGTCCAGATCTCGCTGAATGGCAGCACAGTCTGCTGGGGTGTTGGCAACCCCACCCAGCTTTGTGTCTTCAGCAAACTTGCTGACAGTGTATGCCAATCCCTCATACAAGTCATCAATGAATAGACTGAACAGGACTGGTCCCAGCAACGACCCTTGGGGCACTCCACTTGATACAGGTCTCCAACTGTCCCACTGCTCTCTGGCTTCTGTCCTGCAGCCAGTTCACCATCCACCTCACTACCCAATCATCTAGACTACACTGCCTCAGTTTTGCTGTGAGGATGCTATGTGAGACTTTCATAGAAAACCAAATAGTCATAAACAAAGTTTAGCAAGAATGAACATTCTACTGTCTTCCCAGCAATACCACAAGCTGTGTACTTTTTTGTTTAAGTACTTTGGAATATGACAGGATCTGTATTTTAAAAACACATAGGAATTAAGCGCTAACTTCCCATAAGGTTAGCTAGAAAACAGAACAAATGCAGCTGGGCTTACCTTGACAAGGGCAGGGTATTGTGTTGCATCTTTTTCCAATGGCAAAATCTCAAAGTTAGTAGGAATGAACTCATTCTTCATTGGAAGCTTGAATTTCCCATTCAGATCAGCATTTTGCCATTTCTAGAAAACATGAGAAACAATGAGGCCAAGCACAATTTCTGCTTAAATAATGGACATATACTTATTTCTCTTATACTGTAACAAGATTCAAAAATGCATACCATTAGCTTACATGTAAAACCTATTAAGATAACAGGGAATGAGTAATATCTGGGAAACAAAGCTGAAGTAAGCTATCAGCAGGATTAAATGCTCCAAGGAAGACAATGGAAGATTAAAAATAATTTTTAAAAGTTTACAGTAGAGTGGAAGGTGGGTCCATGTTACATCTTTCCTGATACTGTGAACTTCAAATGAACTACACATATAAGCAGTAATTCTAATCAAGAACATAGGTATGGACAAGCTATAGGAAGTGAAGTGTTCCTCTGCAATGCCTGTTTAAAAGCAGAAAAAGCACAGCATCTGTTCAAAAGCAGTTTAGCCCTAGGGTATATTTCACAGCCATCTCTTCTTAAAAGAATAAATCACTAATTACTTTCAATATGGATTTGCCCACCTCCTTTGTTGCAATACATATTTTTAGAAGCTCATTTAATTGGCACAATGTACTCATTTTCAAAGTTGCAAAAAACAACTGCAGACAGCTATATACAGCAGATAAAAAAATTCCTTTCTTGTGAGATTAGCTCACTAACAGTAGATATTTTAAGTTGTAAAAAGATTATGCCTATACAGTATGCACCCACTGCATACTGTGGCCCATCTAAGCAAAATATGGTATAATATTCCCTGGTTTAAAACCTGTAAATGTATCTGTCTTGTGTAATAAATATTTGAAATCTAAGACTGACATGCCTTCTCATAATATTGAACAGATTCATTGTACAATGTTTACGGTACATAGTGCAGATGACTTAAATTCTGTCTGTAATTAAAAAAAAAACAAAACCAAGAATTTACCCAGCTTCAACTTGCAGATACCAGAATTAGTAAAAGTTTTAACATGCCTTAATAACTTCATCAGAAATTGCTTCTTGCTTGTACTGTGTTCCATACCAGTCTTCTGTTCGATCAGTTTTTCCTTCAAAAGACTTGGAAACTACTGCGACTCTGAAAACAAAGAAAAGAAGCACTTTGGTATGAATGTGTCTGAGAATACTCTGAGGAGTTATTCAGAGCACTGTTTATGCACTGAACAGCTGCAGAGTGCATCTGGATAGCAAATATAGGTACACTGACATGAAATCAGGTTATCAGCATTGTTTAATTTTACTGTTTTTCTACAAGCATTACAAAATTACTACTCCGTACAATTTCTATTTTTTAGACTTTGCCTTCACCTTAGAAGCACAGAAAGTAGCCCGTGAGATCTTCCATAAAATTAATCAAGTGACCACAACATTTTTCGTACTGCCTATACCAACACTCAGACATGTAAAATACTGACTATAGGAACTGTTTTAATTACATTTACTGCAGTGTCACTCTTCTAGTCATCATCTAACATTAAGACAGTTTTGTCATTTTGTATCATTCTCATATTCTCATTTCAGATTCATACCTGTTTCTCCCCTTTCTCTTTTCATAGAGTCATACAACAGCTTAGGTTGGAAAAGACCTCAGAGATCATCTAGTTCCAACCCTTGCCACAGGCAGTGACACCTCTCACTAGATCAGGTTGTGCAGGATCCTGTTCAGCCTGGGCTTGAACACTTCCAGGGACACACTTGAACTCTTCCAGCTCATGTTTTGCTTCTCATCTACCAGCACTCCCAAGTCCTTCTCCTCAGGACTGGTCTCAATCCATTCACCACCCACTAAGCATTTGTGCTTGGGATTGACCTAACCCAGATGTAGCACTCCGAACTAGGACTTGTTGAAACTCATCCAGTTCGCCCAATTCTCAAGCCTGTCAAGGTCCCTCTGGATGGTCTCCCTTCCCTCCAGCATGTCAACCACAACACAGAGCTTGGCATCATCAGCAAAGTTATTTATTTGAGGTTTTTTTAAGGGGAAAGAAGTAGGAGGATTAATGTATTCTACAGTCAAAACAACAGAATTATACTCAGTCTGAAACTGAAGTAACAGAATATCTCAAGTTGGAAGAGACTCTTAAGGATTATCATGTTCAACTCCCTGCTTCTTACAAGGTGGCCTGAAACTAAACCAAGGAGCATCTGGACAATGCTTTGTGTCATGAACTAAAGAACACATCCATATAAGAGGAAATCCAAAATAAAGACAATTACATGCTTATCAGTATTTTTTTCAGGTAGTCTTCATCACACACATCAAGAAAACTCCTTTAATTCTTTTTAACAACCTACCATGCAGAAGTCTATTCAATGGAAATAATTAGGCCGCTTTTTTAGATGTTTATTAGAACTCTGAAATGGTCAAAAAAGGTAGTAGTTACACCCTACCTGTATTCAACAATCCGTAGATGCTGAAACCACAGTAACAAACTTGGTTGAATCTTTTACAGATGGCCAAGACATCAAAACACATGCAATGTAAGTGTTTGGGTTTTTTTTAATCACAATGTCTTCAGGCTGGGAAAATTGTTATGTATTTCTAATGTGTGAGGCATAAATCAAAACAGACATATGGATGTGCCTCAAACTATAGTGTTTTACTTTACAATTGTGTTACTGGAGAATATTCCTGGGATGAATTTGATAATACATTAAAAAACTTACATATACGGACCATTAATACAGTAAATACTTTTGTCCTCATTTCTCCTTTTTCATCTGACCTTTACATGTAACTCATAAAATGATCCAAGAAGTCTGAAGAATATTCTGATCTATGTAGCTATAGCTTCCTCTATTGTGAAGCAATGTCAAATTCTTAATGATTTAACCTGTGCATTACACTTTGAGTAGTGGGAGAACAGTGGAGTAAAGAGCCAACGTGAGATATATTGAAATAAATGACATGTGGGACTTCCAAGACATTTTCTCTAGCAACAGATAAAAAACTGGAGTATGACTTGCACCACAGACTGCCTAATCATACATACTAAAGAGGGGCAATCAAAACTTATGTTTCATGGATCACATCAAGGGCACATCAAGGACAGGAGGGTCATTAGGGACAGTCAGCATGGCTTCACAAAAGGGAAGTCATGCTTGACCAACCTGGTAGCCTTTTATGAGGGCGTAACCAGGTGGATGGATGAGGGCAGAGCCGTGGATGTCATCTATCTTGACTTAAGAAAGGCATTTGACACGGTCTCTCACAGCATCCTTGCAGACAAACTGAGGCAGTGTGGCCTGGATTTTCAGGTAGTAAGGTCGATTGTAAACTGGCTCCAGGGTAGAAGTCAGAGAGTAGTGGTCAATGGGACAGAGTCTAGTTGGTGGCCTGTATCTAGTGGAGTGCCCCAAGGGTTGTTGCTGGGACCAGTCCTGTTCAATCTATTCATTGATGACTTGGATGAGGGATTGGCATGCACTGTCAGCAAGTTTGCTGACGACACAAAGCTGGGTGGTGTCGCCGACACCCCTGCAGACTGTGCTGCCATTCAGCGAGATCTGGACAGGCTGGAGAGCTGGGCAGAGAAAAATCTAATGAGCTATAACAAGAGTAAGTGCAGAGTCTTGCATCTGGGCAAGAACAACCCTAGGTACCAGTATAGGCTGGGGACTGACCTGTTGGAGTGTAGTGTAGGGGAAAGGGACTTGGGGGTCCTGGTGGACAACAAGATGACTATGAGCCAGCAATGTGCTCTTGTGGCCAAGAGGGCCAACAGCATCCTGGGGTGGATTAGAAGAGGGGTGGTTAGCAGATCAAGAGAGGTTCTTCTCCCCCTCTACTCTGCCCTGGTGAGACCACACCTGGAGTATTGTGTCCAGTTCTGGGCTCCTCAGTTCAAGAGGGATGTGGAGCTGCTGGAGAGAGTTCAGCGTAGGGCAACAAAGATGATAAGAGAGGTGGAACACCTCCCTTATGAGGAGAGGTTGAGGGAGCTGGGTCTCTTTAGCTTGGAGAGGAGGAGACTGAGGGGTGACCTCATTAATGTCTACAAATATTTGAGGGGTGGGTGTCTGGAGGATGGAACTGGGCTGTTCTCAGTGTCATGTTGTGATAGGACGAGGGGCAATGGTCGTAAGCTGGAACATAGGAGGTTCCACATCAACCTGAAAAGGAACTTCTTCACGGTGAGGGTGATGGAGCACTGGAACAGGCTGCCCAGGGGGGTTGTGCAGTCTCCCTCACTGGAGATATTCAAGACCCGACTGGATAGGTTCCTGTGTGACTTGGTTTAGGTGATCCTGCTGTTGCAGGCGGATTGGACTAGATGATCTTTCGAGGTCCCTTCCAGTCCATAATGATTCTATGATTCTATGGATGCCAATTTCCTCTAGGCAGATGAAGACAAAGTTTTACTCGCCACATAACCAGCATCAACATGCATAGACGTACACACACACAAGACATCCCCAGCTCCCTTGCAAAAGTTCTGCAGTATCCAAGCCAGCATGAGAATATTTATGATACATAATTGCATCTTTCATTTTAAATTACAGTATGAATGGTTCACATTTTTATCATGACTTCGTATAAAATTGGTTTTGTATCTAAATGTTGTTTTTTAAAAAAAAGATATTAACAACACTAAATAAACATTCAGCAAAAACTAAGCACTTTGATCTTGGAATATATTTGTTCTTACAACAAAGCAGACACTAGCTCAGTCAGCAAAATGAAATCTGTTAGAGAGATGGTTGTTTATGTTAAAATGAGCCACAAAACATGCTATTACATTTTGCATTTTAACGTGGACAGCTGGTAAAAAAAACTCTATCATGAACAAATGAAATTTCAAGGAGACTATAAAATAGACTTTAGTCTATTAGAATTTCAGAACAACATGCCATGCCTTTCTGTCTGTTAAATGAAAATTTAAAAAAAAGTCTTAAGCTAAATATTATACTGATAAAATTCCAAAAAATAGCATTGTCTGTTTTAGTCCACAGATGTCTGTTATTTAACACTCACTCCTTTACCCTTCTCCAATGCACCAATGCAGTATGGATAATTCAAGCACTCGAACTAAAAATAATTGTCTGTTCCATGCAGACAGCGTGAAATTGTGGAAATGAGTGTTGCAATTCTTCAAACAGTTCTAATAATTCCGCAGAAGCACAAGTTCATAGGATCATAGGATGTTAGGGGTTGGAAGGGACCCAAAATGATCATCGAGTCCAACCCCCCTCCTGCTGGAGCAGGACAAAACTATCTAACACAGATCACAGAGGAACACATCCAGGCGGACCTTGAAAGTCCCCAGAGAAGGAGACTCCACAACCTCCCTGGGGAGCCTGTTCCAGTGCTCCATGACCCTCACAGTAAAGAAGTTCCCCCTTGTGTTGAGGCGGAACCTCCTCTGCTGCAACTTACACCCATTGCTCCTTGTCCTATCACAGGGAGCAAGTGAAAAGAGCCTGTCCCCCCCCGTCCTGGCCAGCCTTCAGATACTTATAAACATTTATCAAATCCCCTCTAAGTCTTCTCTTCTCCAGACTAAAAAGCCCCAAGTCCCTCAGCCTCTCCTCATATTTGTTAGGATTCAATAAAACTAATCAACTCTTTACCGAGATACAATGAAACTAAAAAAAAAAAAAAATCAACATGTATATTGCACCACTGTAACATTCACCATCAGGGATGAGCATCCCTGACTGCACTGAAAGAACTGTTTGCTCAGTGTCTGTGAAATTTCAGCCCTTAGAAATTTCTGCATCAGTATTTTTGGATTTATTTTATTTTTCTTCTATGATAGTACTAGTGCTGCACTTCCGATACCAGGAGAGGAAAAAAGTTGATTTACTACCCAGGGGAAAATGTTCTTTAGTTGCTCAATCTGAAGCAGTAGCTTCTTAAAATTTTAATAAGAGCATTTATTCTGCAGATGATGAAGGGAAAAAAACTGTATCAGAAGTGATGAAAAAATTACAGTTTTCAGCTAAGATTGTGACACATGTCAAGTCTATTCCCTTATCTGCACAGATGACCATCAAAACCCAATGCCATTTGAAGAAGTAAAAATGATACTTGCATCTTAAAACGGTTTCTTTCTTCGGGAAATTAAGCCACTAAGCACAACTAGAAGTGTGTGGGGAATATGAGAAGAATATAAAAACTTCCTGTTACAGTTCAGTCAGACAGAAGCACATACGGATACTTACTACCATCTGTGAGTATGGATATTTTTCCTTATTTTTTCGAAACATAGTTAGGAAAGTAACTGTCAAAAAGCTTAACTTTTTTAGGAGACATTTAACTATAGTCTCTTAACTGTGAATGCAGCTACCTTGATACAGATGCCAGGAAAAGTCTTTAGGTAGCTGAATTCCAATAGGGTGATGCAAAGTAAATTATAAATAAAATCAACGTTCAAAGAAAAAATTAAAATCTAAACCATTGTAAAATAATTTATGCAAGCCTTACAAAGAAAGGAACCCAAAGAAGGCACAAAAAAGCCCTAACTCAACAAAGGGGTGAAAAGTTAACGAGCATAATTGTCAGTAAATGGCAGATAAATCAGAACACAAAGATTTGACATCACAAGAGCTTTTTATTAGTATAAAGAATTTGCTCAAAAAAGACAAATGAAATGAGCTATTGGACTGACAGATCACTGCATGTGGGTAGATACATATTTATTTAAAAAAGTAGAATGCAAGAGGACCATTTATTAGTGTCTATAATCTCATTCTTTCAACAGCTCCCACTAAAAATGCTACTCCACAGTGACTTTTTCCAATCTTTGTAACACACCATGAAACTACTTGTAGTAATATTTAAGTAAGTTTTGTGGTTTTTCCTAAGATAATTTATCTTGCCAGGAATTTAAGTAACAGATACTGTATATTCCTTGTTATATTTTAATAAAGTTTTAAAGTATATTTGTTAAGTAAAAGATGAAAAAATTCTCAGTTAAGAGTACTTAAAATAGTCTTACTTAAAAGTAAGTAAGTACTTAAAATACTTAAAATAGTCTAAAGGGAACACATTACTACACACAAGTTGTTATTTTATTTAACTACATGAAAACAGGAAAGTCTATTTAACCCGTATCTTTAAACATCTGATGCCCTGAATAAAACTACTTAACTCCCACTGAAATTGAAAGGACTTGCAGAGCTTGCAGTAGTATCAACTACGCTACCGAGAACCACAGCTGTAACTTTTGAATCTACATCAAAAAAAGGTATCACTTTGAGAAGCAGGAAAAAGCAAAATGACATTTGAGAACTTAAATTTGGTTTGATCTTTTGTGTCTCTTTTCAGAAGTTATAGTTTTGAAGAAGACAAACAGTCTGAGCACAAAGACAAGTATGATGTGAATTGATAGCTTTTATAGTAACAGCAAACATTAGCAGTGTTTTAGTCCACAATAATAAGCAAGACACTGATTTTGAACAGTACATACACTAATGATAGAAGCTTGCCTGCTGCTACATCATTATAGCCGTCCTGCAGGCTTATCTGATCCAAGTTAGAATATCAGTTCTTTGCTGACACTTAATCAGTCATTGGTCACTCACTAGTTTCTGTGTATTCATATTTAAGCCGTAACAAGGCAGCTGTAGGCATAGCCGTGGCTACTTAGGCTTTAGAGAACTAACCTACTTAGATGTGCTATCCTTAAATCCTACTAGTCTCTGCAACAAAAAAAGTATATACAGTTTAACAACAATCTGAAAAGGCCATAAACCATGTATACTCCAGTTTTAAAAGTCCTTTAATGTCTTAACATTTAGCTTTTTAATTCAAATGCTTAAAATCACTGTAATCTTGATTTTATTTTTCCTTAATCAAGGACAAAGCTGAAACCAGAACTGCAGCTGCATGGGCAAATAAGGGCTTATATTAACTGTAAGAACATTGCAAAATACCTGTTTACTACATGTTTGTGAAAAATGCAGTATGTAGCATTCCAAATTTTTCTGAGCATTGTCACCACTATTCCCTAGCTTCTGAGCACATTCAATAGACCCGAATTTTCTCCCTCTGCCTGTATTCTCTACACTTTCTCATACCAATAACTTTTGAATCAGGTTAATTACTGCTATTTTATACTGAAGCACCTTCAACCGGAAGGGGGTGTGAAAAGGTTGTTACTCCTGTTGCTGGCTGTGCCACAGAAAACTGATGAATGGTCTGTGGCCTCCAGCAGCACCTGATAGGCTTAAAAAGTCTATGAATGTATTTACATACATTAAAAACCTCTAGCAATATTTGAAAATTTAAGCAAGCAGATGTGTTGAAAGTTCTCTAATTACAAAGACACAATTTACATTACGAAAGGCAATTCTTCCCTGAGATAACTGCTTTCTTGCAATATTCAGAGCCACATTTTAAAGCTACGCGAAGCTGTAATAAACATCAGCTCTGATTAAGCACTTGTAGCGACTTTACTAAATGGGTATAAAATAATGATTTACCTATCGCTTGTGAGCAATTCTAAAAGAAGTTAGTTCAAATTAACGTTCAGCTTTCTTTAGAGAAGTAGTAATTATATCTTCTCTCTTATGATTACTAAATGTATCTTTACATTAAAGATAAGCTCTTGTATCAAATTTCCAAGAAGTTTGGTGGTAGACCTACATGGAAATACATTCAGAGCAGAAATATTTAGAAATACTTTCTTTCAAGTACTGTTTGTTCAAAATACGATCTCAAAATATTCAGTCCCACACACATTACATGTAGATACATGCCCACACACAGAGATACAGGCCCTTCTTTAAAGAGCATT
This sequence comes from Rhinopomastus cyanomelas, assembly GCA_013400115.1. NCBI lineage: Eukaryota > Metazoa > Chordata > Aves > Bucerotiformes > Rhinopomastidae > Rhinopomastus > Rhinopomastus cyanomelas. The sequence continues at coordinate 29,704 of VXBP01009861.1, read as the reverse complement.
TATTACTATGGCAACTACTGTCACTGACATAAGCAGCTCCACTTATTACTTGTATACCCCTAGAAGCATCAGAACCCTACAACATTCACAAACACAGTTCATAATCCAATTTTACCCTACTTCATCCAATAATCATTTGAAATATACCATCTTCTGCAAAGAAAGTAACATGCACATTAAACTAAATGAATATACGAGAGATTTTGTCATGTAAACAACAACCAACCAAACATAACAGTGAAGATTCATGCCCAAATGTTTAAGACTTCACAGTCATTTCAGAAGGCTGAAATACACAGATTCTACAAATACATTAATATACGCCTGGCTATTCTCCTATATCCAACACAGTCAAAAAAAATCAGTGGAACATATTAAGAAATAGACTGTGTCCACAGCACATTCCCTCTGCAAAGAAAGCACATGTGCAGTATGGTCACACACCAAAAGACATGCTATGGAAGTCACAGATTTTAGCAGCTACAGACACAACTGGTATTTTTTCAGAGAGTCTGCTACTCTGAACTAAGCTTCACAGTTTTACATAGGAAAAATAAACAGCAGATAAAAGCCATCCTCTTGTTTGAGTTCCAGAACTAACTCAAAATTAAGAATGTTAGCACATTTCATATAAAATATTTCAATAATTTAGTGAGGCAGGTTAATTTTACTAGTCTGATCTATTCTAAATACTTTCCTAAAAACTATTTCCATCTGAGGAAAACATTCTGGGATAGAAAGGACTGAAGGTATATTTCTGTCTGAAAAGGAAGAGTTGCACACACTTAAGAGTGCTAATTTTCAAGGGGAGACAGAGACATTAGCACACAGAAGAACTGATTATTTTGAAATGAGATTTACTTTGGAACTGCAAGAGACACCTAAGAATTTGTGTTGCCATTAGTTCATCTATTTCCTTATATCATTTGATTGTAACACAAGTTATTGCAGTTTAACTTACCGAACATTTTCTGGTCTCAATTTATCCAGTACCATCTCTATTAAATCAGGCCTGAATTCTTCAAGTAAATATTCAGCAGCCAATACTTCTTCTATAGGATAATACTAAAAAAAAAAGCAAAGCCCAGAAACATATAGATATATTAAACAAAAACTTAGCATAAAAATATAGTACTGTGTAAAAGAAATTCAAATGCATACTTCTGGTCACTAAATCAGTATTATCTTGGCAGTTTCAAATTACAAGTGCATACATGTCTCTAAAATCTTTCTTCTCTTAAAGTTAAAAAAAGGTAGACCTGTACTTTAGATAATGCAATCATATTTGTCCTACACTAGGTAATTTTATACACAGCACATTACCATTCTTTTGTCTTGAAATACTTCATGTCACTCACCTTTACATTGTGTTTGGAATAAACTAAAGAAAAAGTAACAGGTAAATGCTGACCCCTAGAGGATACGTTTTAAGACAAAAGAACGGCAAGTAGTGCAAACTTGGGAAATAGTAAGCATAACAAAGAAAAGAAGAAAAAAAAGAAAACTGAGTGTTTTAGTATTCCCTAGCATTTCAGTTTGTATTTACAATAATATAAAGAAAATATGTCCATTATTTAAAAGCATAATACAAATGTAGAGAATTTTTTTTTAGGATCAAACCATGAAATTCTTAATGTACACTGCGATTTAAGAAGACACAAATAGTTAAAATTCTTCCGAAAAATCATCAGTATGGTAGATATGAAAAATCTGTTGATAAACATCTGTTTACGAATATAAAAACAGAAGGTGACCTAAGCACTGAATACTTGCATTTTGCCGTAACAGGTGTACTTTTTCCAGAAGCGAATGGTAAATTTAGATCCAGGATTTGAAAGATTCATTGCACACTAAAGAATGCTCATTTAACAACATTCTGTATGAATGGCTAAACAGGCGAAGTAATTTAAAGGGGAGATTTTGTATTTGAAGGCTTCTTCAAATACATCAGCAGAAAAAGGAAGAACAAGGAAGGTGTAGGGGCACTACTGAGCGAGGAGGCAGCCTTGATAACTGAGGATGCAGAGGAGGCAGAGTTGCTGAATGCCGTCTTTGCTTCAGTCTTTACATCTAAGGCCGAACTCTCCTATGTCCCCCAGAACTTGGATGAAGGAGAGGAAGCCTGGAGGAGGGAGTGCTCCCCACTGGTCAGTGTGGACTGGGTTAGGGATCAGCTACACAAATTGAACACTAACAAGTCCATGGGCCCTGATGAGATGCACCCAAGGGTGCTGAGAGAACTGGCTGATATTATTGCCCTACCGCTATCTATCACCTTTGCCAAATCGTGGCAGACAGGAGAGGTGCCTGAGGACTGGAGGAGAGCCAATGTCACTCCAGTCTTCAAAAAGGGCAAGAAAGAAGTTCCAGGGAACTATAGACCAGTCAGCCTCACCTCCATCCCTGGAAAAATGATGGAGCGGCTCCTGCTGGAGGGCATCTCAAGGCACTTGGAAGAGAAGAAGGTTATCAGGAGTAGTCAGCACGGATTTATGAAGGGGAAGTCCTGCTTGACTAACCTGATAGCATTCTATAATGCAATAACTGAATGGTTAGATTCAGGGAAACCAGTGGATGTGGTCTACCTTGACCTTAGCAAGGCCTTTGACACTGTCTCCCATGAAATTTTAGTGAGCAAGCTGAGGAAGTGTGGGATGGAAGAGCAGACAGTGAGGTGGGTTAGGAACTGGTTGCAGGATAGAGTTCAGAGGGTGGTGATCAATGGTGCCAGGTCCAGCTGGAGAGCTGTGACTAGTGGTGTCCCCCAGGGATCGGTGCTGGGACCGGTCTTGTTCAACATCTTCATCAATGACATTGATGAGGGCACAGAGTGTCTGCTCAGCAAGTTTGCCGACGACACCAAGCTGGGAGGTTTGGCTGATACGGCTGAGGGCTGTGCTGCCATCCAGAGAGACCTGGACAGACTGGAGGGCTGGGCACAGAGAAACCAGATGAGGTTCAACAGGGACAAGTGCAGAGTCCTGCATCTGGGGAGGAATAACAAACTCCACCAGTACAGGCTGGGAGGTGATCTACTGGAAAGCAGTCCTGTGGAGAGGGACCTGGGGGTCCTGGTGGACAACAGGTTAACCATGGCACAGCAATGTGCCCTGGTGGCCAAGAAGGCCAATGGGATCCTGGGGTGTATTAGGAGGAGTGTGTCCAGCAGATCGAGGGAAGTTCTTCTCCCCCTCTACTCTGCCCTGGTGAGGCCTCATCTTGAGTACTGCGTTCAGTTTTGGGCCCCCCGGTTTAAGAGGGACAGGGATCTGCTGGAGAGGGTCCAGCGGAGGGCTACGAGGATGATTAGGGGACAGGAGGGCATGGCTTATGAGGAGAGGCTGAGGGACTTGGGGCTTTTTAGTCTGGAGAAGAGAAGACTTTGGGGAGATTTGATAAATGTTTATAAGTATCTGAAGGCTGGCCATGAGGGGGGGGACAGGCTCTTTTCACTTGCTCCCTGCGATAGGACAAGGAGCAATGGGTGTAAGTTGCAGCAGAGGAGGTTCCGCCTCAACACAAGGGGGAACTTCTTTACTGTGATGGTCACGGAGCACTGGAACAGACTCCCCAGGGAAGTCGTGGAGTCTCCTTCTCTGGGGACTTTCAAAGCCCGCCTGGATGCATTCCTCTGTGATCTGTGTTAGATAGTTTTGTCCTGCTCCGGCAAAGGGGTTGGACTTGATGATCTCTTGGGTCCCTTCCAACCCCTAACATCCTATGATCCTATGATTTTAAGTAATCTATATCTAATGCTTTTTAGTAAAGAGGTAATTCTAAAATTAAAGATCATTTGCCTTTACAAACTGAAGATGTAGGAACTTTAATAAAAATTCCTACAGAAAAACCAGAAACACCTCTTAGTAGATGTTGACATTAGCTGTGCAACGGAGAGTGGCTTCACTGTATGTTCTGCATGAAATTCATTAGACAAAAAAACCAAACCCGAAACCAACAAAACACAACACGCCTACATCTTCCTTTAGTGCAAAATGAGGACGTAAGCTACATGATGATTTGAGTACTAATACGTAATCTCATCAGGAGAGCCAAGCATTTCTGATTTTTCTCATTTGCTGTTAATAATACAACCATTTCTGCTTCCTTCACTATTTCAACATTGTTAACTACAGAAGCATTTAGAAACAGTGCTTGCATTTACGATTAAATATTATTTCTAGTATTTCCCTACAGAACATTTAGTTACCAGGCAGGTAGAGAAAAACACTGGAACAGACTCCCCAGGGAGGTCGTGGAGTCTCCTTCTCTGGGGACTTTCAAGGCCCACCTGGATGCATTCCTCTGTGATCTGTGTTAGATAGTTTTGTCCTGCTCCGGCAGGGGGGTTGGACTCGATGATCTCTTGGGTCCCTTCCAACCCCTAACATCCTATGATCTTATGAACAAGGCTGGTATCTCTTAAGAAACACTAAAACAGACCGAACAGTAGCTCAAGTTACTGCAAAATCAGATTTACCAAGTACAGAACTCCAAAGAGTAGAGTGAAGAAAATGCAACTTACTGCTTGACAAAACTAAAAGCTATGCAGCATGATACTAAGCTTCCTAATCTCAGAAAGCGCAATAAACCTTTGCAAATACCTGTATTTATTAAGAATGTAATCAATTATACTACTAAATTATTACTATATTGTTAAAAAAACCCACACTTACATGCAACATTCCTCCGAGCTTTGATGTATAACCTCGTGGTCGTTCTTTATCTTTAAATCTGAATGCCACAGCATTTAGATCCTAGGAAACAATGCAGGAAGATTTCAAAGGCATATAATGAAGACTATTTTAAGAAGAATTTTTGGTTACTTAATTAATTTCTGTAATAGAGTTTTGTCGTACCTGTTTTATAGCCATCAGACGGTTACCCAAACATGGAACTTTTTAGTAACACTCAAGTTGCACAAAACCCACGAGCACATTGTGAGAAGAAGTATTTAAGTCCTGTTCATCGTAAGACATCTGTCATATAGCTCATATATTTAAATTTCCTGATAATGTACAAACACATCAACTTTGATACAAAGAATACACAGTGTTCTGGTGCAACACTGACTGTATCACTGAACCAAAGTCTTTCCCTCCTCCAGTCAAAAGCTTAGAGACAGAATGATAGTGTGTGCTTATGCTGACTTAGCCACAGAAACAGAAATAATCATTCCTGGAATACAATGGCGCAGGTAAATTAAAAAGTTCTAAAACTGTCTCCCATGAAATTGTAGTGAGCAAGCTGAGGAAGTGTGGGATGGAAGAGCAGACAGGGAGGTGGGTTAGGAACTGGTTGCAAGATAAAGTTCAGAGGGTGGTGATCAAAGGCGCCAGGTCCAGCTAGAGAGCTGTGACTAGTTGTGTCCCCCAGGGATCGGTGCTGGGACCGGTCTTGTTCAACATCTTCATCAATGACATGGATGAGGGCACAGAGTGTCTGCTCAGCAAGTTTGCTGACGACACCAAGCTGGGAGGCTTGGCTGATACGGCTGAGGGCTGTGCTGCCATCCAGAGAGACCTGGACAGACTGGAGGGCTGGGCACAGAGAAACCAGATGAAGTTCAACAAGGACAAGTGCAGAGTCCTGCATCTGGGGAGGAATAACAAACTCCACCAGTACAAGCTGGGAGGTGATCTACTGGAAAGCAGTCCTGTNAGCAGAGGAGGTTCTGCCTCAACACAAGGGGGACCTTCTTTACTGTGAGGGTCACAGAGCACTGGAACAGACTCCCCAGGGAGGTCGTGGAGTCTCCTTCTCTGGGGACTTTCAAAGCCCGCCTGGATGCGTTCCTCTGTGATCTGTGTTAGATAGTTTTGTCCTGCTCCGGCAGAGGGGTTGGACTTGATGATCTCTTGGGTCCCTTCCAACCCCTAACATCCTATGATCCTATGAAATGAAAAGGGCAGTCCTTCCTTTGGTGAACCATGCGAGTATGGTTAATTCAACAACTCAGATTAAAATAAACTAAAAAAGAAGATTCTTTTAAAACCAGTTTGCCAGCTCTTCTGACTCACCTCACAACCTCAGGAGCGCTGGGGCTGATGCAAGACAAGCAAGGGAAAGACAGAGGAAAGAGATGAGACTAAACGCTGCCTCTCAAATGTTCTATTTGTTTACAATGACAGTGAAACAATTCCATTGGAACTTTTAACAATTCCACTGGAACTCCTTTAACAGGTTCACAGCGTCAAAATGCAGGAAACAAAGTTAGAAACATCTGTATGTTTTCTACTGTTAGAACAAACTCAACAGTTCACCAAATAAAGCTAAGATGGGACAACAAATCTTAACTATTTGTACTGAAGCAATGAAACTAAATATATAAGTCAAACTGGATTTATTTCACACTGTCACTGATAAGTGCAGTATTAAAAGCTAATACTTTATGTTTTTTGCTCTGTGCTCACAGAACCATGTGGACTTATGCGAAGCATGAACAGTTTGGCAAAGATTGAAGTGTACAGGCAAAGTGCTCCTTGAAAAGTTTTAGTTCACCTTTCAGAAAGATGAGAACAGATTATATGTCCTACTGACTTTACAATCTAAAGTATATGGTTTGAGACATGAAAGAAAGAATGGAGGAACGGAATAACAGCCATTTCATTTTCCAACTCAGTATCATCCCTCCACAACAAATGCTTCCTTCTCCACTTTCACTGGGGACTAACAAAGGCTATGCAAAATCCTTGTGGATAGATGAGGACTCTTTCTCCTCTACCTCCTATGGTATGCCACCTATGGTACCATAAATTGCCAACTCAAAGCTCTATAAAAGCATTTCACATCTACATAAAAGACAACGTCTTTTCAACATACTTGCCATTTGTGTCACTAATTGCCATGTGATAGCTATTTCCACACCCAAGGAATCTGTTTCTACTTATAAGCAAAAAATGTGTAAAAATACAACCACCACATATTTCAAGTACCAGTCACCGTACCTTGCACTCTTGGAAAACCCATTCTTGAGGTCCTTCTGTACGCAGCTTTTGAATATATTGAAACATGTGCAAAATAATATCTTCAACATGCACTGGAAAGAAAAAATACTTAACAGTCCACTCAGTTCTGCACAAAGAAAAACTTCTGATCAACACAAATATGTCATATATGTAATATATGAATTATAGCCTGATACATTTCAGTAATTCAGTATTTCAGTAAATATTTTTGCCAAGAGTGAAGTTAATTATGCTTTTATCAGACATCAATTTAAAATAGTTTTTCAGGTACCAAGCTCGTACTTAGAACTGTGTTGAAGACATCTTAAGATATTGTTGTATAATAGAATTTAACTCAAGTCTAACAGTATGAGTAAGTAGCACACAAAGGTATTCACAGGTTTTCTTTTCAAGGACTTTTAAAACACTTAATGAAATACTTTATAACCTCAGGTAAGTTGGTTTCTTATGTTAGATGAAATGTGTTAACATTTTAGAGAGGCTCTAAACACAGAAGAATAAACAGTTAATTAAATAAATTGGCTTTCAAGCTCTAAACACAGTCCCTTTCAATAGAACAAACCCATCAGAACAACACTGATTGTAGTACTTCACTTACAAAGTCCTTCCTCTGTCAAGTCCACATTAATAATGAAAAACATGAAACCTCTAGCACCTTCTTTCTGTCCTCCAACGAGAGTATTTACCCATCCTATGAAATCAAAAAGAAAATATATTACATAAACAAATCTGTAATAATTTATGCTACTTTTTGCATTCTTCAGCAACATTAGATTCCTTTTTTTCACTTTGGTTATTTCTTTTTATAATTTCATGACTTAACATGTATTCCTTCTCCTCCTTAACGTCTATAGTAACCATGTAAGTTAAACCTAACACGAGTCAAGCCTATGTGATAGATCAAGTTAATCATCATTTGATTAATGGGTAGTTCATTTCTGTTTGAAGATACAAAGAAAATTAGTGACAGATACACTTTTGTAGTCTTTCAGATATTGGGGGACTTGAAAATAGTCTCTAACGCAGTGACAGAATAGAGTTCATTATGTCAGATTCCACGTAAATCTAACCAGGGTTAGGTAACAGGGAGTACAAGAATTAATAACTTTAGTAGCCACAGTGCATGTTATTTATTTTTACCTAGTACAGAAACAAAAATAAAATGAAAAAAATACAGCTGAAATTACTCAAACGGTTGGGGCTTTATATTTAACCTACAGAGGTCAATTTTAACTGAAACATAACTAACCTTTGAAAATTGTGTAAGAAATTACTTTTCAATTCTTTACCTTCAAGGGACTTACCTTTGGCTTTAAGCTCTGATAAAAGACTCCCTGGGCCTTCATGTCCAATGAGATGACCAAGGTAATGGCCAGGATTTGACTTATAGTACTTCTGAAGGTCTGGTATAGGAAATGTGACGTAAAGATTTCTAATGTCCTTAATGGGTACCACTTTGTAAAGTTGCTGAGGGGAGAAATAAACAAGGAGGTCCATAAACAAAAGGAAACTATTTAAGTTATCTAAGGAGCATATATCACGTTCCCTTCATGCACACAGACTTTATTATAAGTGTAAAAAATCTCAGAAGTATACAAAACCTAGTGCAGCACTTCAGCCAGTCACAATTTATACACAAAAGGAGAATTAATTATATCTCAGTTGCTTACAGCTGCAACCAAATGTATAGCCTTTGCTATAAACTATACAAAACTATACTAAGCATGGAAAGATTGGCGGCAAGTTAAAAGTAATTATGAGACTTAGCAGGAATACTGAAACAAAAGTAGCAAAATGCACAAGATATTACTGAAACATAAGACACTTCGTTTAAGGTATACGCTCCTGGTGGAAGATGTATCTCTACATACCCGGAGATGTTCTTCTTGGAAAGGATGTTCAGGAAACTCTGGTATGGGGACATTTTTATTCTCTACTTCTGAAAATAACTTTACCACTAAGCAAGTCAACTCATCCAAAGATTCTTGAATAAAGAAACAACAAAAAAAGCATAACCATTATCTGAACGTTCTGACAAATTTGTATTTTGTGTATTAATTGGGGAACAAACAAAATAAAGAGGAAAACAATTTTAATGGTATGATTATTATTAATTTAAGAAAGGAAATCTACATTAATTCTTAAGCTTTGAACTGCAACATGCTATAAAGCACCATAATTCTTCAATCATGTGTAACAAGAAACCTGTAACCAGAGAAAACATCTTTAAACCGCACTGATTAATCTAAGAACTGAAGAAAAGATGTATCAGATACTGAACATTTACAAAAATAAACATTCTTCAAAAAGCTTAAGAGATGTGGAATTACAGCTGCAACTTTTCCAGAGTGAAAGCATTTTTGCCAAAACTTGTATTTTCTTCAGCTTCAGTTCACCTCCAGTACTTCACATACACTGTGAACCACAATCACCTGTCCTCAGCATCTCAAAATTTCATGCACGTCTGTGACCTGTTTAAGGACTTCTACTTTTACATCCATTGTTGCTTCAATCCATGACTCTGCTACACTCCAAAACCAGAATGAAGATTGTGTGCAGAAAGAATTTGATGTTGTGCCTTAATCTGCATTGACCTAACCCATTTCTGTTGAAATAGTGCCTTCAAAATATCTGTCTTCTTAAAGAAATACATTTTGAAGCACTTCTCAAAGTGCTCAAAGACAGTAACATAACAAAGGCTCATTTGTCAAGTTTAGAACATTCATTTCAAGAGTGGGATTTGAAGAAAAAGTAGGCATTTCTTGCACATCTCAAAGTGCAATCTTAATCCTTGGAAGATTTAAAAAAAAATCACCTCCTTATTAAAGCAAACCCCATTGGATTTAGAAAGCAGAATCTTTCCTGCCCCAACACATGTGTGCCTCTATACACTGACAGGACCGTGCAACAATGCAAAGATGGGTCACTGCACATCAGAACGAGATGCATTTCAGAAAAACATTGTTAAAAAACATGCAAATAACAATAAAATTCACACTACTGACAAGTATTTACAAGCTATCTGCATCAATACTGCAACAGTATTTACTGGCATGAAGTTTCCACTGCTACCAGGAATAAGCAAAGCATTTTCACACATGAAATACATTACCTACATAATTACTAGTAACACATCTGATACTCCACCTTTAAATAACCTTAACAAACAAGAGTAAAAGCCCCAACACTAACACTTTATACTGTTCATCTTGCAGCAGTAAAAAACAAAAAATAAAATTCAGCATCTTCTAATCAACATATGATGCTGCAACACATGAGACATAAACTGAATTAAAAGTAGCTCCCTTCCAACCCTTAACGTTTTCTGATATTTAGGAATCCTGGAACTGATTCAGTAATGAGCATATGCACAAGTATAATCATCACTGTCCTTGCCCACCTTAAAAATGTAAAAGAAAGAATTCATGCAGTTTCTATTATTTAAATTAAAGAAGTACTTTTTGTTAATCAGCTTCATTCTCTGCATTCTGGGAAAAGACAGTTGTAAAGGAAGATGTTCCTTTGTTAACATGTTTTATCCCATTCATACTCACTGTCCAGGCACTATTGTAATACACTGTACAAATACCATCTACCAGCATATTTTTTAAAAACACTTTCAAACACACTAAGATTTTGGCAAACCTATGTAAAGTATCATCCTGACTGTGGACAATTTTCAGTAGCTGGAATCTCTGGTAAGGTAGGAAATTTTTTTTTTTCCCTAAATATTAGGTTGGCTTATCCTTTGCAAACATTTAATTTATGGTATTTGAAATCTAAAATACGGGAACAGTATCAACAAGCCCTCCCAGCCTCTGAAAACAGCCAGGTATCAGTCTTCCTAAGTCAAACATGCACTGACAGCAACTGATAACAGATTTCAAATTTTCAGTTTATTTTTCCTATGGAAAGCTTATGAAGATGTGAATTTAAACATTGCAAGCTCCTTTGAAGACTTCACAGAAAAAATTATGTCAGTCTGTACAATTTGTACTTTACTTCCTTCTACAGATTTTCAGACACTTGCATACACTTAATTTTCTTCAAACTAACTTATGTAAAGTCTTACTGAGCCAACAGAACAAAACTCACCTCTTCCTAAGACACAAATAGCCATTAAATTTGATGAATAATATGTAGAATGAAATTTCAATAGCTCTTGTCTGACATCTATTCCTTCTTTGGTTGGTCTAGTTTCCAGAGTGAATTTGTTCCCTGTAACATTAAAAACAACAAAAGTACCGGTGTGTTTTATGTTCATGAATGTACAAATAAATATATTTGCATAAATTAATACATCTGCTTTCCTCCAGATAAATAGTAATTTTATAAGTAATCACTACACACATGAGGTAAACTACATCAATACCGTCTCAGCTTATCAGAAACAATAAATACTTCACTCTCAATCTGCACATTCCTAAAGACCTGAGGATGTTTCAGTTTTCCAAATTCACCTTTTTAATTTGAATGGGTTTTTTCACAGCAATGCAAGCAAGCCCAGGCTCTTACTCAAAACAGTAAAGACTATCAGGACTAGGTTTTATTCCCTTACATACACTCTTGCAACAGGAATCTGTGTGAAATTATTTGTGGCACTATGAGCCACAAATCATAGTCTAGTATATGAAATGAAATTACTAATTCACAAACAAGATAAAAATTGTGATCGTTATGCTTCACTAACAGAATAAGACAAAAGTTGTAGCAGAAAAGTTGACTGCATGTTCATAGGAAAAAGGCAAGAAAGTAAGAAAAAACTGACAGACCTTCCCTGCTATGTGTGTTATTTCCAGGGCAGATACAGGAAAATGGATGCTACACAGTGCAGAATGCCTGTGAAAGTACTTGACACTGTTGAGGCTACTGATGGAGAACTACCACCATAGGCATTAACTCAAGGAGATGGGTGAAGGATACCTGGGGACAAAACACATATCCTAGCAAGAAAACTGGAAGATTACGGGGCTTGTTTTTTCCTCTGGACAAAGTGACCATGAGATGGCAGAGTTCAAAGTCCTTAGGCCAGTGAGAAGGGCACCCAGCAGGTTTGCCACCGTGGACTTCAGCTAAGCAGACTTCAGCCTCTTCACAGACCTCCTTGGTAGAGTGCAATGGGATACAGTCCTGGAGGGACTGAGAGCTCAAGAAAGCTGGCTATCATTCAAAGACCACCCCTCCAAGCTCAAGAGCACTGCATCCCTACAAGAAGAAAGTCAGGCAAAACTGACAGCAGGCTTGTATGGATGAACAAGGACCTCCTGGACAAACTCAGATCTGAGAAGGAAACCTACAGAGGGTGGCAGCAAGGACAGGTAGCCTGGTAAGAATATAGAGGAATTGCCTGCACAGCCACGGATTGGGTTGGGGAAGCCAAGCCAGACAATGAAATCTGTCCAGAGACATCAAGGGCAACAAGAAAAGCTTTTATAGATATATCATGAAAAAAAAAGAAAAGCAGGAAAAACACTGGCCCCCTATGAAGGAAAACAGGTGACCTAGTTAGCTGGGATATGGCGAAGGCTGATGTACTCAGTAATTTTACCTCATTCTTCACCAGAAAGCACTCAAACCACACCACCTACATCACAGAAGCCAAAGGCTGGCACCAGAGGAAGAGAACAGCACCCATGCTAGACGCAGATCAGGCTCATGATCTTATAGGTCCCATAGGACCTGAGGAGATACATAGAATCATCCACAGGTCCCAAGGGAACTGGAAGATGAAACTGTCAGGCTGTTATCCACCACATCTGAGAAATCACAGCAGTCCATTGAAGTTCCCACTAACTGGAAAAGGGGAAACACAATTTTTTAAATTAAATTAAATTTTAAAAAAGGGAAAAAGAAGACAACCTGGGGAACTACAGGCCAGTCAGTCTCACCTCTATGCCTAGCATGATTGTGGAACAGATCCTCCTGGAAACTATAGTAAGGCACAGGAAATACAAGGACATGACTGATGGCAGACAACATGGCTTCCTTAAGGGCAGATCATGCCTAACAAATCTAGTGGCCTTCTACGACAGGGTTATGACATTGGTAGACAAGGTTAGAGCAACTGATGCCATCTACCTGGATTTATGAAAAGCATTTGACACTGTCCCACATTACATCCTTGTCTCTAAAACAGAGGGACATGGATTTGACAGATGGACTGCTCAGTGGATAAGGAATTGGCTGGATGATCACACTCAAAGAATTGCGAACAATGGCCCCATGTCCAAGCAGAACTGATTACACAGGGTGATCCTCAGGGGTTTGTTTTAGGTCCAGTGCTATTTAACATCTCTGTCAGCAAGATGGCATCAAGTTTATTGATGACACCAAGCTGTGTGGGGTGGTCACCACGCTAGAGGGGAGGGAGGCCATTCAGAGGGACCTTGACAGGCTTGAGAAATGAGCCCACGCAAATTGCATGAGGGACAAGTCCAAGTGCAGGGTCCTACATCTGGGTCGGGACAAACCAAAACACAATTATATTATGGGTGGTAAATGGATTGAGAGTAGTCCTGAGGAAAAAGACTTAGGGGTGTGTAGCGGGTTGGGGATTCTCCACCAGTTTTAGCAAGTAAGGTCTCGATGACATCTCGGACAAATTTGCCAGACAATGAATACCTTAGGATACTGGATAAAAGTTTATTAACCTAATAGCTGTATGCAGACAAAGAAAAGGAAACTCAACAGGAAAATAAAACAAATAAAAACCCAGCAAGTTGGTGCACTCAACCTAGAAACTGCGTCACACATGCCATTACACTATCTGAGGAAAATACCATGGGAAGTCACTATCGTTTGGGCCTTGGGTCACGACAGAGATCTGGGCAACAACAGCATGCAAACCGGAGACGAGCCACCACTCTCTCCCTTAACGCCCCAATTGCACCCCGGTGTGGGCGGCATGCATTTCAACAACAAGCCCCTGTCTCTGTCCTTCCGACCTAAGAGATCTGGGCAACA
>VXBP01009861.1:0-13098 GCA_013400115.1 Rhinopomastus cyanomelas | reverse complement strand
CTGGAGAGAGTTCAGCGTAGGGCAACAAAGATGATAAGAGAGGTGGAGCACCTCCCTTACGAGGAGAGGTTGAGGGAGTTGGGTCTCTTTAGCTTGGAGAAGAGGAGACTGAGGGGTGACCTCATTAATGTCTACAAATATTTGAGGGGTGGGTGTCTGGAGGATGGCACTGGGCTGTTCTCGGTGTCATGTAGTGATAGGACAAGGGGCAATGGTTGTAAGCTGGAACATAGGAGGTTCCACATCAACCTGAGAAGGAACTTCTTCACCTTGAGGGTGACGGAACACTGGAACAGGCTGCCCAGGGGGGTTGTCGAGTCTCCTTCTCTGGAGATGTTCAAGACCCGACTGGACGGGTTCCTGTGTGACTTGGTTTAGGTGATCCTGCTGTTGCAGGCGGATTGGACTAGATGATCTTTCGAGGTCCCTTCCGATCCGTAATGATTCTATGATTCTATGATACAGAAAGGCTATGGGCTATAATTTAATTTTAGAATCAGAGTCTAATCCAGAAGATGTGACTATGACTACTGCTACTAATTTAAGCACATTCTGGACATTAACCTCATACAAACATTTCACTGGTACTAGCTATAATACCTTTCTAAACTGTAGAAAACTGTTTCTGCAACTTCCACTTATGTATTCTGAGAGTTAAATAAAAATTAAATAATTTCTTCAGTAACAGAGATTACAGAAGGTACTTTGGATGCTTGCCTGCCTATAAACATATAGTTCCAAAGGCTTTATTTTCATATTTACCTGTTTGGAGAATACAGTTACAGTTTCCTACAGAGTACACCTCTCTGCAGTGTCTCTTAAGAGGCAGCTTTTCTTTACCGGCAAACAGAGCAATACTTGCTCTTGTGGCATCTGGCTACCAGACCCTCAACAATGTCATCCACCAGCATTTGCAAAAATATTCTTCCCTTTGAGACAGAGGAAGAAACCAGTCCTCAAAGCCCAATACTTGCATCAACTATTCCTCCAGCAAACTGATACGGCTATCAAACACATTCATGTTCAAGGATTAAAAAGGGCAATGTATGAATTAACAGCCCTATTACTCCAATAGTTTCAAAAATATTAATGTAGACAACAATTTATGAAGAAATCTTTAAATATCTGTCAAAGAATCAAATATCTGATTTGACCATAACTACAGGATGTTAATGCTTTTTAAATTGAGATTTTAGAGCTGGTTTTTTTTTAACTATTACTAAGAATTGTCTGAATAATAAAGCCTGAAAAAACCGTACAACCCAAAGATTGGGATTTGCCCAATACTGTTTTATCTATTCTTTCACTAGTGCTTAAGATTTTGGTTTTATATTATTACTCAATGATTTTTAGATTACTTTGCTGAGCTTTCCAATTCAACCTAGTCACTGTCATGTAGTCCTAATTAATTATTAGTCACCAAATAGGGGATGTAGCCTACAACAATTTAAACACACTTTATTTACTATGTTATGCACAAAGATTTAACAGTACCAAATGATGACAAATCCAGTAACTGGAGAACAACATTCACTGCAGTATTTACAGAATCATAAAAGATCCTTCATCACCATACTGAGAGTCTTGGATCACTTTTTTGTCTATCTGTTTGGTCTACGATGTGGAAAATTTGATAAAGCACCATAATAAACATGTATGGAGAAACTGAAAAAGGGAATTGTTTCATTCTGTCTTTACAAATTCAGATAAACAATACTACTGTGCATGTTACACAGAACTACAGTGGATGGTTCATTATATTTTGACAAACCTGTTCCAAATTTACTGAAGGGATGATTAGGGTTTCCAGTAGCCTTCTCCAGTTGAAACAACCTCCAGGCATCATTCATCAGATTCTTCTCATGTTCAGAATCAACAGCATTCACTTCCCTGTCTTTGCAGCTTTCATCAAACAAAGGGCACAGGAAAAACTGGGCAAACCTAAAGAGTAATTAAAGAGTACTGTACATAAATGGTAACAGAAAAGTATGAAGCTTTGCAACTGCTGAAAACAGCCGAGTATATTTATTGTTTCAATGTGGAATTTATAAATTCTGTGACTGCTTTGACATTTGCACTATCCTCATTGCCCAATTTGTTCATCTATAAATGTAGCCAATATATTAATCATATAAGGTACTACGAGGATTTAAAACCAGGCATGATAATTCAAACATGGAAATATTCTACTGTTTTGCAGTGTAGCTGCAAGAGGTTCTTAATCTGACAAATCAAATCAGTCAAACACCCAAGGAAATACAAAGGGAAAATCCACTCTGTACCTCACTGACTACACATCATTCCATGTCTGTTCTCTCTCACAAAAGGCAGATTTCAGTGAGTTCCCTCTATTAAAGACACCATAGTATATACCTAGACTTAATCCTTCTTTTGTGAAGGAAGAAATAAGGATCATATAGTTAGCGTAATTCTTGAATATACTACCAGCATTTGCACAATGTTGATCAAATTAATTTCCAAAAATACTCAGTGTAAATGAAAGTCAGCTGAAAAAAATCTGAGCTGAATTTAAGAGTTAAAAAATACCTTGTATCAGATTTAACAAAAATAATGCTCTCGACCCTTTCCTTAATACCATAACAATAAAACTATCAAAAAAACTTTTCCACAGTTTCAAGTAGAACTTGTATAACAAAAATTTAAATACAAAGAAATGTGTTTACCTGTCTAGTGCACCTTCCAGATGTTCATGTGACACATCGAAGTAATAGTTGGTATGTTCTCCACTTGTGAAAGCATTTGAGCTCCCAGCATGCTCACTAAGAAACTGGCTATACTCATTCTCTTTTGGATATTTCTTGGTTCCCAGGAACAGCATATGCTCACAAAAATGACTAAGCCCAGCTATGTTGGGGGGATCAGACAAGGATCCTGCAGGAGGAAAAATGAAATGTAGCCACTAATAAAAAGCAATACTAAAATATTTAAGTTTTTTAAGTACTTTGTATTACGATATACATATACACTATATATAACAATATATACAATATAAATGCCTGAGGCAATTGTGTCAAGTACATAGATGTAACCATGCACTAGTGCAGCTACAGTCAACTAAATGCAATCTCAAAAAACCTAATTTTGGAATTAGTAACTGAATCATTTAGTATCTCAAATTGCTTCTCCAGATCAGCCTGCACTGCCATATAGAGACAATTTTTCAATTGAAGTCTGTGACTCATAATCTGTAAAGACCTGGCAAATCACAATGTTCTGACTTCAATACCCTGACTTTGATAACTGCATTGTGTTAAAAAGAAGCAATTACCAACCACAATTAAGGAGGTGTTTATCCTGTGGTTTGCTTTATAGGATGAGTGATAGCCTGTAACTGCCTGAACACAAGCAACTATCCATGACCAGCTAGCAGGTGTAAAGGACAAAAGATTAAAAGACAATCATGATGGCAAGAATGGAAGTCAGAAATGTGAAGTTTAGAGTCTGTCAGTCCCGCTTTAGACTATTAAACATTGTGCAATGAGAAAGCAGAGATGAAGGACAATAGATACATCTCCAGTACATATATAGGAACTGGATGCTGCAGTTAGGTATTTTAGCTACTGTCATGGTAGCTAAAAAAACCCACTCAGGATCCTCTGAACTAGATAATGACTTGTGACAATAATCTCCATAATAAAAAAGGGCAAAAGTTTTTGAAGTCACTCTACTACTTGTATACTAAGAGCAGCAAGAGCTCTACTACAAACACTGCAAGAGAATGTTTAGGTAATATGTAAGGAAGCTTAGGTAATGTGTACATGCATCACACTTTCCAAGCAACTGAGAAGCCACACAAAGTTTGAGAAATATTCAGATGTCGGAAAAGGCTTCCATTACTACAGAGTCAAAATAACTGCTTTCCCTTCTATTTCCAGTATTTCTGTTTGCACACTGAAGCATCACTAAATAGTACCTCTTCCAACTCCTCCAGCACTATTGCATTTTCTCACCTCAACACTGCAAAATTTAGAGTCACAGATTTGCTCAGGTTGGAAAAGACCTTTAAGATCAAGTCCAACTGTTAACCCAGCACACACAAGTCCACCACTTAACCATGTCATGAAGCACCACACCTACATGACTTTAAAATACCTCTGGTGATGGTGACTCCAACACTTTCCTGCGCAGCCTATTCCAGTCCTTCACAACCCCTTCTGTGAAGAAATTTTTTTTAATACCCAACCTGACCTCCCCCTGCAATGCAATTTGAGGCCATTTCCTCATGTCCTACTTGGGAGAAAAGACCCTCACCTCACTTCAACCTTATTTCAGGCAGCTGTAGAGAGCAGTAAGGTCTTCCGCTTAAGCCTGCTTTCTACAGGCAAAACACTCCCAGTTCTTCCAGGTGCTCCCCATAAGACCTTAACATTAAAAAGCCTGACAGGACAGATGGAGCTGTATGAACTAACTACAATCACATCCACCCCTTTTCTGCTTACAAAAGATCTTTCATAACACAAAATTTAATGGCTAAACAAGTCTTTCTACTGACTGAGCTACACTTGAGTAAACACAGAGTACAATAGGACAATTTAATTAGTCTTCATAATTTGTAGCTTGATTTATCAAAGAACTTACATTTTAAATACAATAAAAGGCTAGACTGCCAATCGGATGCCACTTCTGTCAGCTTATTTGCAAACAAGAGATCAAATCTTAAAGCATTTTTATTAATGACATAATGAATATAACACACATTAAATACCTATATGCACGTCAAGTGCTGCTGAAGACTTATCTGTGGTGGGGTCACTAATGAGAAGAGCTTTTATGCCATTTGCCAACTCCAGTCCACGATAATCTCGTTTATCCTCAGGTGATTTGATAATTTCATTTGTTATTCTCTTAATAGCTGGATTGTTCATTTTGTTGCTTGTGTGTTTCTGAAACCTTAAAGAAAACAGAAGAAATTTCACTATTTTTCTTTAAGCTCTGATAATATTTTATTATTATATTGGAGAATATTAGGTCATAGTGACTTCAAGATATTCAGTTGTATACAAAACTCATAGAATTGGTTTAAAAGTATAGTTGAGGTCCTAACAGATGTTACTGTAAAAAGAAATTTGAAGATCAAAGAACATGATAGAAGTATAGGTCATGTTGAATCTTTCAACTTTCACAGTAACAGTAATTAAAATAATCTTAGTAAAGAAATATCATTCCCTGATTCAACTGTGATACAAAAAAAAAGCATACTTTGCTATCATAAGCTTATTTTCAGGCTTCAGGAAAGCATTTCATGTGCCTAGTTGGTGGTTAATATTGTAACTTTGTGATTGTTACATAAAATTTGACTAACAAACCACTGAATTTGTGCAAACAAAAAAAGGTGACATCATTTATAATACCGTCATAAAAATACAATCATGCTGCAGAATCACCATGACAAACAGTAACAACAGCCTGTCTCACATGTTTAAACTTCTACTGTTTAACAGACATGCTGCAAGACATGCTTCTTCAACAGCACAATTCTTAAGTTCTAAGAAAGTAAGTGTGATTCTCAAATTACAAACTCTGGTTAGTCACTTTTTTGAAATGCCAAGTGAGTAAGTGAGACATTCAAACTTGGATATTTGGGGCAGTAGAGTGGAAACTACTGGCTGCATGTTAAAAAAAACCAAAACACCCAAACAAAACGACCCACTAACACAAAAAACCCAAACCAACAACCACACACACAAAAACCTCAGAAGCCAAAGCTAGGAACAGGAAATCACAGAGATATATGCTCTGAGACATTCATGTGGTGAATTCCTATAACTGTCACTTAATTCTAAACCCAGTTTACAGGAAGAATGGGGCCTGTTCTATAGCACCAACCAAACTCAATCTTTTCCTGTGGTGAAATGTCACTTGCCATATTGCCCAGTGACTTATTACACCAGCTGCATGAGGTCCAGCTGAACTAATTTCACTTACAAATAAAACTAGATCTGATCCTGACCCCCCAACACCATGTAAACACAGAGGCATAAGAAATTTTATATGCTCCTGTTGGTATCGCACAGGTAAAAGGAGTTTTGCAGTACTTACTTTTTTATTTTCTTGTTAAATGGTTCAAGGGACTGCACCCAAATTTTAAGACAATATATAACTTTAAGACTATACACGATGTGGAACATGACGGGCTGCAGTTTTCAACCGTATTGATGTTTCAGGTCTTCATTCATGACATTTTAACTAACTCTCTAGCTAGCAACTGAACTGCATACACAGTTATTAGATAAACAACGACATCACAAATCAAAATAGGATTACGTATTTCATTTATCGCTCAAAATGACAGATGAAAATTGGAATTTAACAGCCGAGTACAACTACTAACAACTCCCTCCTAAAATACTGTATTATTCTCCAAACAGGAAGCAGTTCTGCGAGCTGCTGTTCCTCTGAATTCTCTTCTCATTTACTCCCGTGACTCTGAGATTCTATGGCTTAAAAACAGAGCCACACTGAAGCTAAAAGATGCACAGTGATCAGTGCTGGTGTTGTGCATATTAAAAAGGCTGGTAGACAGCTCACAGTATCACATTAATAGTAAGGTTGGAAAAGACATTAAACATAATCCAGTCCAACCTAAATAAAAAAAAAACTAATAATCCTAACATCTAACACCTAGATCATGCCACTCAGAACCTCATACAGCCTAACCTTGAACACCTCCAGGGACGGTGACTCAACCACCACCCCATTCCAAAATCGGATCACTCTTTCAGTGAAAACTTTTTTCCTAATGTCAAGTCTAAACCTTCCCTGAAGCTAGCTCCTAGCATCATGTTAAGAAAGAAGGTTTATAAAGATGTCTACAGTAGAATCAGTGAACCACAGCATTTTGCAAACAGAAAATTAAGAATGCACCTGTAGCAGAAAGTTTGTTTACGATTGGATTTATGCTTGAAGGAGATAGACACAGGAACTGAAGGAGGTATTATTATTAAAAAATGCACTAAAGTAAGCATTAGACCTTTGAATAGTCTTGAAAAAAGTAAAAATATTAGTTTGGAACTTAAGCATACACTTCAGTGTCAGCGAGGTGTGATTTATTCGCCTGGGGTCCAGGGCTGACCGAGAGGCTGTTCTTGTGGGAGCTCTAGCAGGACTTTTATGCTCAGACCAATATGATCTCACAAAAGCCCAAGAATACCCGAAGACCAAAATGTCCTTGACCAAAATGAACCAGAATGAGAATGACTGCTTATTAAACAAAGCCACTAACTTTACCTTCACAAAACCCACCTCACGGGCAGTGCTATTGGACAGACGGCATGCCTCCCATGTTCCTATTGGAACAAGCTAGCTGTCCATACACCTGCAGACGGCAGGCAGTCCAGCCCTGCACCTTGTGTAGCCTCTAAAACCATCCCCTGCTGCATTTTGCTGTTCACCAAAGTCCTCCAGCATAAGGACTGGATTGCTAACACAGTTATGTTCCTCTACACTTCAGTAATAAGGCTTCCTTATATGAAAGTGAAATTTCAAACTGGAATTATAATCCGAATGTTAAAAAGAAGCCCTGAATACGCTGAGCATTAATGAACAATTTGATTCTGAATGTCCATCAAGAGTCACAAACACTATGAAGTAACTTTTAAAAATGCACGGCTAAATGCATTTTAGAAGGAAAATACTTCCACTAGTAAAACATGGTTATCAGATTATGAACTATTTATTTAAGTGCAGTGAAACATAATCACTGAAGAGTAAACGAAATGCTGAATTTACATTTAAATGTCTACACTCATTTAAACCTGACATTTATCCACTAGCTTAACTCTGTACTCAGGCTAATCCTGCTCGGACTACCTGTGGGTTTCCTTCCTCTAAAGCAATGTAGGTACCATTCAGAAGCAACACTATAAGCAGAGCAACATCTAATTTCTCTGCATCAACAGCACTGTCAATCTGATCTTCAAAAAGGGAAAGGAGGAGGACTCGGGTAACTATAAACTGGTCAGCCTCACCTCCATCCCAGGAAAGGTGATGGAACAATTTGTCCTAGAGGCTGTCTCCAGGCACATCAAGGACAGGAGGGTCATTAGGGACAGTCAGCATGGCTTTACAAAAGGAAAGTCATGCTTGACCAACCTGACAGCCTTTTATGAGGGCGTAACCAGGTGGATGGATGAGGGCAGAGCCGTGGATGTCATCTATCTTGACTTAAGAAAGGCATTTGACACGGTCTCTCACAGCATCCTCGTAGACAAACTGAGGCAGTGTGGCCTGGATTTTCAAGTAGTAAGGCCGATTGTAAACTGGCTCCAGGGTAGAAGTCAGAGAGTAGTGGTCAATGGGACAGAGTCTAGTTGGAGGCCTGTATCTAGAGGAGTACCCCAGGGGTCGGTGCTGGGACCGGTCCTGTTCAATCTATTCATTGATNGATGATGAAGGAAATGGAGCACCTCCCTTATGAGGAGAGGCTGAGGGAGCTGGGTCTCTTTAGCTTGGAGAAGACCAGACTGAGGGGTGACCTCATCAATGTCTACAAATATGTGAAGGGCGGGTGTCAGGAGGATGGATCCAGGCTCTTCTCAGTGTCATCTAATGACAGGATGAGGAGCAATGGGTGTAAGCTGGGACACAGGAGGTTCCACATCAACCTGAGAAGAACTTCTTGGCAGTGAAGGTGACAGAGCACTGGAACAGGCTGCCCAGGGGAGTTGTGGAGACGTTTAAGATCCACCTGGAAGTGATCCTGTGTAACTTGGTCTAGGTGATCCTGCTGTGGCAGGGGGATTGAACTAGATGGTCGTTCAAGGTCCTTCCCAATCCCTAATGATTGTATGATTTAAAAAACCTTCAAAATTCAGAACCCTAAGAGAAATACTCAATACACTTTGGATACTGTATAAAATTGATGTGAGACATTAGAATAGATAATACCTTCTGTAGATGAAAATCAGTTAACTAAAATGTTCCTAATTGTATTTTACTTATGCACAATTCTACTGGATTGGCAAACAGTATGCAAGAGACCAAGGAAGGCTGTGGATCTCCTGATTTCACCTCTGCTATCACCTATCATTTGGTTTTCAGACAAAATACTTCATTACAGATGCTTATCATAAACTGCATTTATACTATAAACTTCTCAAGTTCTGCTTTACGTGTTACACAATTTTCTTGTAATCTGATATCTCACATCACTAAATCACAGAGCTTTACTGTTTGTTCAATGACTCATCTTTCCAACGTGATTCATCAAATTACGCAGCTTCTGCGAAATCTGGACAGGTTCCTGTGTGACTTGGTTTAGGAGATCCTGCTGTTGCAGGCGGATTGGACTAGATGATCTTTTGAGGTCCCTTCCAATCCATAATGATTCTATGAATCTATGATCTTAGGAGACATCAATTGATGCCTTCTGAAGCTGTATACCTCCCCTTCATTTTATTATAATTCCCTACTTCTGTCTTCTTCATAGGCTACTCCCAGCTTGGTAGCCAAATTTCAATTCTAGAAAAAACAACCATTTTCTAAAGGTCAGTATCAGTAATGAAGCCTTCAAACCAAAAAATGTTCATCTGTCTTCACTATTATTTCAGTTGGCATAGTGAAAACAACCTTCTTTTCCAATGGTTTTGAATGATTAACTCAGAATTACAAATCTACAAAACAAACTGTAATACCAGACAACTCATACAAAAGCAAGAACAGACAAGCTATGCAATATTCCTGGTACGCAACCCATCGTAAGAAGAAGATCAGTACCTTTCTGCATAGATACCTTCATCTTTGTGCAATCTTACTACAATAAAATGGTTAGAACATGTCACTTAAGGTATTTATACAGTGACTTTTTCTTAAACTGTAAAACATAATGTTAAACATTCCACCATATGATTGCTTTCTCACACAACTTTTAAGTTCTCGAAGTTGAACTGCTTTATAGAATGTTTTGTATTGGAAGAAACCTGAAAGATCATCTAGTTCCACCCTTCACCCCCACCCCACCATAAGCAGGGAGGGACACCTCCCACAAGCCACATCCAACCTAGCCTTGAACACACCCAGTTTTGGAGCACTCACAACTTCCTTAGGCAATCTGCTCTAGTGTCTCACCACCCTGACAATGAGGAACTTCTTCCCAATTTCTAATTTAAATCTCTCTTTCAGTTTGAAGCCGTTAATCCTCACTCTATTACTACCAATCCTTGCAAAATGTCCCTTCCAAACTTTCTTGTAGGCCTCCTTCAGATACTGAAAGGCTACAATGAGGGTCGCCTCCAACTCCTCTTCTCCATGCTAAACAACCTAACCATAATCTTTCATACAAGCATTCTAAAACAAGCACTTTTTGATAACAGAATACTTTTGACCACAGGAAAAAAGTAATGGAAGCAGAAAGAAGTCTGTACTTCTTGCATTGTTTTGAGAAGTAGTTTAAATTTTAATAGTCATGCTCAGACACCGTCTTGAAGTACATGTGCTATATCTACTTGCTATGCTATCTTTTCAGCAAGCATTGAATGCCAATGGTCAGCAGCAAAGAAATTAATCTACAAACTGGCTACATCCTAACAAAAACACCATTCAAAGAAATATTGTCATACTGATTTTGCAGATCAGAAAAAAAGAGGAAGACCGAAAAGGAAAGATAGCAGGAACAAACACAAAGCAATACTGTGACACTGGGAATTCTTCCAGTGACTCAAAAATTACAGGTGGTAAGACAACAATACTGGAAAGAAAACAAGAAAAGAACAGGGATGACTGACCTGAGAGAGATGCATCCCTATTCAATGACTAGGAAACATTAATTACTCTTCCCTCTCATCAAAATAACTTCACTTGTACAAGTAAAGTAACAGTTAAAACAGATGCTGAATTTTAAACTACACCACTTTGAAGTAAAATTATATTCTATTCTTTGCTTTGTAATGATTTCCCAGCAGGCAGGCCCTAGGAGCCAGTGAGGCTCTCTGGGATGCTAGGTCCCACCTGCAAACAGCATTTATGGAGTGAGATTACATAATATATGATTCTGTGAAACTATTTTAATCTTTCAAAGTTATTTTAGTAAATGCACTTTAATTAAAAATTAGCCAGTGTAGTCAAATCTAAATGCAGTGTTAGAACAATTAAAGGACCATATTCGAAAACCACTTAACAAAAACTCCAGAGGGTTGCTTTAATGCAAGAATGTCACTAGCTAATAAAAATATGACCCCCAAAGCACAAGTTCCAGAACACTTTACAAGTTTTTTTTTCCATGACATGCTGCACAGATTTAAGTCTAATCATGACATAGCTCTAAGGTAGATAAATGGCTAGAAACACTAATTAGCATGAAGTAATCAGAAACACGGCAACAAACAGGTACCAGCTCGGAACATTCTGATGTTTGCCTTCAATTTATAACAGCAGCCTCAAAATTTGGGGTTTGCTTGAAGCTCTTAGGCAACTGAAACCAAATTACTTCTACAGACACACCTGTGGATGTTACAAGTCCTCACTTTAAGTCTACAACTGTATATACTTGGACCTACACTCTCCTTCATTTTCAACACATTTCATCCGTCCCTTGAATACACTCGATATGCTGACTGCAACAGAATTATTATTCAAGGTCTGTCTCTTTGACACCTGACAAAGATCACACTAATGTTCAATCTCACATTTTGCATCTGTTCAGAGTTCTGTATTTTACCTATATCCATTTCTTTTTATGTTTTGGGTTGTTTTTTTCATTCCAGACTACAGTGAAGTGAAACTTTTGTTGAGCCAAAACCCCTCTGCAAGGGAGCTAGCCAGTCGTGTGTTTCAGCAGGAAGGTGCCACACAGCTACCCGCCAGTTTCTCACCTCCCTTACAGTGATGACAGCACTGAATGGAGTACACTGGAGGAATCCATGAACTTCTCCAGTCGCAAGCTCCTGGCCTTGCAATAATAAAATAATCCTCCATTCTTCCACAGGTCTTCACCTCTGTGTCTCTTCCACCTACCTCTCCTCACCGTAGCAGTAAAATTTGATGGCACTGTGACATTTTTGTACGTGGAAGTAATGTTACCAGTAAGCCGAACAACAATCTACCTCCTCTCTTAGCCTCTCAAATCACTCTTATGCTGTAAGTAAATATATCTTTTAGATTAAACTTTGGGCAGTAAAGGTCCTTTTTTTCCTAAAATCAGATGTTTTCACTAAGTTCTGTTACCAAGAAGTAATTTTCAAAAACATATCTGAGAAAGAGTAACCTCAAACAAAACAAAAAAAAACCAAATCAAAGCCACACAAAGTAAATAAACGTAGATGACCGTTACTATAAAGGATGTTTTAGAAAACTATCCATAAATCTTTAAGGTTAGAGGCTCACGAGATAAACCTAGCAATCCCTCTTTTACACATTCAGAGATTAAAACCGTTCACATTAGTCAACATCCATAAGGCATCAATCTTCTGTGAATTTACTCACCACAAAGCTAGAAAATGTCTAAGATCCCAACACTTTCCCAATGCTGATTTAAATAAATCTGATTGCATACACAGGCAAACAGACTGCATAGGCAGACAAACTGCTCAAATTGTTAACGTGTTTTATCACTTTAAAATGCATCAGAAATTCAGCATATTACTTCATTTCATACACAAAAGCTCCAACTTCTAAAACTCACAATGATTTAATCAGTGCTACCAAGTTAAGGTCAAGTTAAGGCCTCTTCAAGCAATTGCTAGGGGACATCCCATGGGACAGGGTACTGGCAGGTAAGGGACCTCAGGATAGCTGGTCAACATTCAAAAACTGCTTTCTTGCAGCACAAGAAATGAGCATCCCAACAAGGAGTAAGTCAAGGAAGGGGGCCAAAAGACCCGTGTGGTTAACCAGGGAACTACGAGGCAAACTGAAGAGGAAGAAGAAAGCCTATAGGTCATGGAAGGAGGAGGTGGCCACTTGGGGTGATTNGGCCTCTCTCCATCATCTTTGCTAGGTCCTGGGGAACAGGAGAGGTGCCTAGGGACTGGAAGATAGCAAATGTTACCCCAATCTTTAAAAAGGAAAGAAGGAAGACTGGTCAGCCTCATCTCCATCCCAGGACTGCTCTAGCAGGACTTTTACACTCAGACCAATATGATC
>VXBP01009860.1:85578-132894 GCA_013400115.1 Rhinopomastus cyanomelas | reverse complement strand
TGGGTCAGGCCAGCATATGGGGCCCTCAGCTCCTCAGAGAATCTACAATGCAGGATCTGAAGTGGTAGGAGTTTTTGAAGCATTGTCTCATATCTTCAATCACTGCCTTTAGGTCACATTCTGATAACTCCTTCCACATGTCAGCTCAACTGCTTTAGATGAGATAGAGCTCATACAGATTCTGCAGGGGGCTGCATAAACAAACATCCAGTAGGAGACTCAAATCTAGAACTCCCAAAACATACACAGCACAGAGAATGGGACTTGTGCAGAAAGTGTTTTGCCTCAAGGATCCACTCTGACTGCACTACTCTGTCTGCTGATATGGACATAATATCTCAGTCTGAAATTGCTGAGGAAAAGGAAAGGTTAAGCTTTTTCTGGTTGGGTTTTCTCCCTCACTTAGGCATGTGAACTTGAATGCTACTTTTAAAACCAATAGAAAATTCAGTATTTAAAACTTGATTTATGACTCTAAACACCAACTCAGAGTTAATAAATCCTTTGCTAAAGGTTACCTGTAAGAACAGCTCAGTAAGTCTTGAATTTTTAAGCTTCTCTTCTAAACCTGAAAGAGTAGAATCAAGGCAAAACCAGCACAAAATAAGGTAGTGCTAGACACAATCCTAAACACTAACATTTGTACCAGGTCAAAATTTCCAAAGCAAAGAAAATGATGGGGTCTACTTTAAGAGTAGATGTGTTTGTAACAAAGTGTGACACAATACATAAATGCAAACGTAAGGGATGCTGAACTAGCACAGTTGAAGCTCCTTATCAGAGCAGTAAAGGAATCCCACAATAAGGAATTCTTGAAGGATTCCTGGCATATTCCTACACACGCACAAGACAGTCTCCAGAAGTTACAGCACCTCTCCCACCCAATTATTTATTTCTTTTAAACTCATGTTTACAGTGTACTGTCTTTCCATTCCTTGCATAATGGCCATCTCTTGACTTCCAGCATGCACCAGCAAACAAGCGCTTCTGAGGAGTGTCTCAATACTCCAAGGCCTTCAAGAATGTTTTAAATGAGTATTTGAGCCAGCAAGAGTAAGCAATTAGACTTTTATTCATGATCATTTCCATGTGACTAAAAATATTCATCACAGAATACAAACTTTCAGTTATCTGGTATTTAGCCGTCAAGACAGTCACCTCCTCGTACTACAGCACGAAGGAGCACATCACAGAATGGTCAGAACAGATGCCATGTATCAAGTTTCTCTCGTGATGTGTATGACAAAGATGAAGATTTTATAAAAGTAAGAATTCCAGAACAAATTCTAGAGTCACCTGAGTACTTGGCAGGAACAGTATTATTTAGTAGAAGTTATTTTTTTCCTGCCTTTTTTGCAAAAAAGGCCAAAGAAAGATAACTTCCACAGAACTGAAATGCACATTATCAGGCCAAACATTGGGTTGTACACTTCACCTGAATTTTTGAATAGGAGCCAAAAGAGAACAGTTTGTTAGTAGGAGCATCTGCAACAACTCTAAGAGCAGATGTGAAGAGGCAAAAAGTAATCGGCTCATTATAGCCTGGTTGGTAGGGCCCAAACACTTATGGGCACCTATACCCACTACTCCAGCTAGTTTTTTCCATTACATTGCGTCAGCATTTTATTCAAACATACTACATTGGAAGAAGACAACATGATTGTTTTTAAGTGAAGTTGTGTACATGGACAAGTACACATACACAGTTCTGGAAGTCATTTAAAGCTGTAAAATGAGTGTGTCGAGACTCTCCTATGGACCCCATTACAGATCAAAGAAATAACCAGAATCAGAGCGTTACGTAACAAACCAACATTTTGACACAGAAACCAATACAGTTATTACATAATTCATTAGAGAATGAAATTGTTATACAAAAACAGAAATGCTGCCTTTTCATCACCTCAGAAGAGCAAAAAAGAAGGCAACATTAAGGAAAGTGCACAACAGAAGAAAGAATTGTTTTC
Organism: Rhinopomastus cyanomelas; assembly: GCA_013400115.1. Classification (NCBI taxonomy): domain Eukaryota; kingdom Metazoa; phylum Chordata; class Aves; order Bucerotiformes; family Rhinopomastidae; genus Rhinopomastus; species Rhinopomastus cyanomelas. The sequence continues at coordinate 130,927 of VXBP01009860.1, read as the reverse complement.
TGGAAAAAGTGAATTTTTCTGCAGACATCAGGCTTTTGTCTGGAAATACTCTGGGTTAAGATCACTTGTATTCTCTACCAGATCAGTCTCTTCTTGAATTAGCTCTCAGTAAGGTTCTTACTCTGACATGTATGAACGATACATCAGGGCTACAATAATAGCTGCTATTGCCGGGATCACCCAGTTGGTCCACGAACTAGAAAGAAGTTTTTGAAAAGGCAGTTTAGGAAGAGACAACCAGCAAGTTTAAATAAAAACAGTCAACACTTAGAGAAGTCCTTCCCCACTTCAACAAATGCTTCAAAGTCAGGGCATCAGAACAGCCATAATACTCAGGCCACATACAAAGAGCTTGTAGTGTTTGTACTAGAGCTTACTACAAGTGTGCCTACTAGAGAAGAGTAAGGCTCCAAGACAAGTTTAAATCAGGGTGAGCTGCCTAGAACACAGTGTGCTCAAAAGCCTTTTAAGGCACTTTCAGGCACCCAAGCCCTCTGCTCAGAGAAGCACAGAACAGTCCTCTGAGGTTTCAGCAACAGGCAACTGTCACCAGGATACAACTTTTTGAAGTGTGATTCAGTGGTGTTCTAAGGGTTTTTTCTCTCCTCCCAGTTCTGATAGATTTTAATTCTTGTAGGCACAATCCTCTGATTTCCCTTAGCTGCAACTGGCTCAGTGAATTTTCAAGTGAGGCACTCATGTCAACCAAATAACCCAGCAATGGCACCAACTGACTTCTATTCACCTGAGAGCCTCCAGAAATGAAGGCTTATGCAACAGATCAGTTCCTAGATGCTGTATGTATCCATGTGAGCAAAGAATCTAGCTACTACAGCCAACACGCTCCTGAAGCGGCACACAGATGCCAGCTTGAACACCAGGCAGAACAGAAATTTTCATGCACCATCCTTTAACACCTAAACTTCCAGCAGACAGAAACCACTCAGCTTTTTAAGCTTCAAGCTTGAAATGAGCTTCCATACTATACCTGGAATTCGACTGAGCAGTAGTAATAAGAGTCTCCTGAAAAGTAAAGCATAAAAATGTTCACATCAGGCAGATACCCCTCTTCATCCCAAAAAGCCCTTCAATTTTTAAAGGCCTCATTGAATAGGACTAATGTAAAAATAGCCCATTACATTACAGTTGGAAAGAATGAAAAGTCAGACCCAAAAAGTAAGACATTTTTCTGCAAGTTCTCCATGAAACTAACTCCAACCTTAGGTTACATCTGAAAAGTTTTAGTGGTCTAAAAGAGAAAGATCTTGCTTAAAATCTAACAAAGGACTCTGAATTAACTATCAAATACTTCTTACACAGAACCCACATGAAGAAAGCTACTAATTTATATGCATTAAACTCATTTTTTTAGTATGATGTTTCAGACTCAGTCAAATTATTACAGTTGTTTCTGATACCAATTTGGATTTCTTGTTCTGTTTCCACAAAACAGTTCAAGACCAAATCTCATCTGAAAGCACAATGCCTTTGGCAGCTGCCAGAGAGCACAGGATCTCCCAGATCCAACCTGTGATACTACCCATGCAGAGCACAAAGCAACACTGCCTTGTCAGCTACACCTACACATCTGCTGCAAGAAAGTGGTCCAGCTTCCTTCTGGAAAGATGGAAAACACACATGGTATTGATACCTACAACTAAAACAACAGACCAAATAGGAACATCAAAAGTCATTCTGACAGGTCTTAACTGTCAGCTGACCGTGCTTTGGCCAAAATATTGTAATTATCCCAGTTCAGCAAGTTCCTGTGGTGTTAATCAAGGGATGTTACACGACAACTTGCACTGGGCAGTCTGTTTCTCAGATGCATCTATGGTTGCTGCTCCTACAGCTCAAAAGTAAACTGCCCTGAATTCCAAAACAAATCCGAGTAGCAGCTGTTACTCTTGGTTGTAGAACTCTGAATTCTAGTCACTACTCCATTTGTTTTATGAGTAAAATAGTTCCAGTTAATAATTGCTATAGCAAACATTTAAATGTGTATTGTTTACTTACCTTTAAGTTATTCATATTATAAGATCCTACAAAAGCCACTGTTTCTTAAAAGTAATCTCTCAAACAAGAGTAAGCTCTAGTGGTAAGAGTAAGCACTAGTTTTCAATGTAATCTTCAACTATCTCCTAAGCACACTGCTGTACAGTTAAGCCAGCCCTGGGTAAACATCCTCACACATGCAGCAGTGGCTGTACAATCTATTGTACTAGATCTACTAGCTAGCCATCTTACCAATGTATTGTCAAGCACTACACTTTTCTGTACAAACTCACTGGTTTAAATAATTCTGTCCATAAATTCATTTAGTTTTCTTACGCTAGAAAGCTACTAACAAACTCTAGACTCATCTACTTTGCTATAGTGTATAACAAGGGCAGCCTTTTGTAAACCACACCAATTAAAGAAGAGCTCACAGGAAGAATAATTTGAAGCCACATCAACAAGTTAAGAGATTCATGACCTGAAACACTACACTTAAATCGTGTTGAATTATTTTTGCCTCTGGGAGTGTATCATTAACAGACAGACACTAAATCTATAACCTGAAAGAAATTTCAAAAGACAACACTTACTGTTGGTTTCTGAAGCTTCCCTCTATCATCCTGCAGGAAAACAAGTAGTACTTAGACATAGACTCAAAGCATTAAAAAGCCCAGAACCCCAAACAACAACATTAATCACCCAATTCAGCTTGCAGTTTATTCTGTTAACACATCTGCTTTTACCTAGAATACAGACCCACAAAAAAATCACATGTTGGTGTAAGACTCTGAGCTACCATCAACAAGAGAATTTCCTTAAATAACCCCTCCTGGTATACAACCAGGAAGTGAAACCAAAGTCTCATAATGTATTTCATTACTTCTTGTGCCCATGTTTTTGCATTTCCTTTGTCTCTACAGGGCACATAATCTTAGCTCATACACTGATTACTATCATACCAGTCCACTTCCATCTCATCTACTCATTAGCAGATAGTCATATAACCAGTTTTGGTCCAACAACCAGCACAACAACCCCAAATGCTAAGGATTTTTCATAAGCTTGTGAAGCTTTACTTGAAGTACTCACATCATTACTGAAACAGCCCAACAGCACAGAATCTCGGTAACTTAATGTACGAGTACGGCACCATCAGGCTCTTTGTTTCATATCAAATGAAAGCAGATACTTATCAAACAAAGAACTGGACTGATAGCCAGGTTAAGAACAACTTTACAGACATCAACTTCCATCTGAAACACATTACAGACCTGCAGGGTTACAAATGTGCATCAGAGCTGAACTATTTCATTATTAGTTAAGATACCTATCAAGATGAGGTAGGACAAACAGGACATCAGTAATATCACTGTGAAACACACCACTGATAAAAGGGATGTTTACCCTAAGTGCAAGAAAAAAACATACACAAAGCAGGTAAGGAGGACGCAGCGGTGATGAGTAGGGCAGATAGACAAGTGCGTTTCAACAATTAAGATGTAGGACAGGTTTAAATAAGGCTTATCTGAAAGAAGCCAAGGCTGTAGCTAGAAATAAGACTTAAGAGGCTGAGGCAGAAAGGTGCTTGGTGAAAGGTGCTTGGTGAAAGTACAGAAAGGAAAGGAGAGTATAGAGAAGAGGCAGCAGCAGATGGTCTAGTGGGAACTAAACATGAGCAACCCTGACAGCTACAAGTAGCACAAAACTGAAGAAGCCAGTGAGGAAGAAGACAAGAGCATCAAACTAGGAGCTACATGTTCACAGTAACCATTTTCTTAACACACACAGAAGAGCCAGGATGGTACTTGTAGGTCCAGATGAAAGCCTACCATGCGTATTTACAGTGACGAGAGAATGAAAGCAGATGTTGGCAGTCACTTTACATACTGACATAAACACACATCTGGATATCCTGACAGACCAGTCCCTTTGAAAGGTTACTGAGTGCCATTACAAAGCTCGCAGGGTACACACTAAATGGCACCATTCCATAGTCAATTTGTTCATGAACTAAGCTGTAAAATATGTCAAAACACCAAGCTTTTACATGTGACTACCCTTACGATACACCAAATCAAATCCCTTCAGGCTGGGGAAAGTTATCTCCACCCACAAACATGTGGAGGGCTGGCATCCAACCAAACTCAGTTCTCAGCTATTTTGAAATAAATTGCCAGAGAAATAAGTAGACACAAAACCACTACAGTAAACAAGTACTGGTACTGTCACATACTCACCGGATGAAGTTCACCAACAATAAAGGTTTCTGACATTGTCCTTGCATCTGTGGAATGGCCAACGTCTTCAAAGTTCTCAGTAGCATCTCCTCCAGCTTGCTCCCTGAGGACCTCTTCACCACCCGGGTGCTACAATTTTTAACAAGTTCAAATTTATTCTTGAAAACCATTCCATATTCTAAAAGTGGAAATTCTTCATTTCTTTAACTTAAAAAAGGACCTCTGCTGGACTACTTAGAGCAAACATCAGCCTGCCTGAATAACCAGAAAGCTTTATGCATTCTCTAAAGCCAAACTCAAGGAATCCAACTATCTACTGCATCAGCAATGAAGCAGTAAGGTCATCACCATTAGCAAACAAAGCTTCTGGAACATTACAGGATCCAGTCTTTATCTGAAGTTACACTGCATGTTCTTACATCTGAAAATCTATTTTTAACCAAACACCACTTTACCCAGAAAAAGTATAAAAGCCAGAAAGGTCCAAGTTGGTAACAAGAACACTCTAGGAATACCTAATAAACGCTGTTCACAAGAAGAGCAGTCAACACCTGAAACAAGCTGGCAAGGCAACATGCAGAATTGCCTAGACAAGGCACTAAGGAACCTGATCCTTAAACTAACTGTAGATAGCTTTCAAGGCTCCTTTCCAAAATAAAAAGTGTTGTATGAGTATCTAGTAAGCCAGCTACTTTGGAACTGCTTAAGCAGAAATAATAGCTCATACAAGATGCTACAACCACAAATTTGTGTTAGCAGTCTATGGAATCCCAAACTTCCAAAGCTAGAAAAAGCCTTGAGATATAGAGAAGTCATCTCCCAGTATTACAGAATCATAGAATCATTAGGGATTGGAAGGGTCCTCAAAAGATCTAGTCCAATCCCCCAACACAGCAGGATCACCCAGACCAAGTCTCACAGGAACACATCCAGGGCGGGTTTTAAACATCTCCATTGAAGGAGACTCCACAACCCCCCGGGCAGCCTGCAGTGCTCCGACAGCCTCACTGGGAAGAAGCTACTTCTGATACTTATATGGAACCTCCTATGGTCCAGCTTACACCTACTGCCCCTCACCCTATCACTAGATGACACTGAGAAGAGCCTAGCTCCATCCTCCTGACACCCACCCTTCAAGTATTTATAGACATTAATGAGGTCACCGCTCAGTCTCCTCTTCTGCAAGTTAAACAGACCCAGCTCCCTCAGCCTATCCCCAACACCATTCCCTTAACATAAGTCCAGGTTTTCCACTGACTTTTGTTGCCAGATTGCACTTCAGGAACTGCACGCAGGTCCACACATCAAACAACTGTCTGTTCATACTGCAGAATGTCTCTCATCTAGGTGAGTAAGTTCCCTCAACTTCAAGTTACTCATTCATAAGAGATAAGTAATACACCATAAAAAGTTACCACTCTACTTCTTAGTAAGAAACTACCTGATAAACAACAGGAATGGTTAGGTAGCAAGTGGAAAATTATTACTACTGCCTTGGATTAAGGGAATCATGAAGCAAGTTCTTACACTTTACCAGTGACAGAGGAAGAATTAAAGCTCTGAAGCCTCAATTCTGGTTTTAATGCTTCCGACTACAGGATCTAAAATTAAGAAAATAGGCCGAATTTCTACTATTTAGAGAGATCTCACCTGGAGTACAGCTGAACCACAAGGTTGTGCTTAGGGTGCAGATGAAAGAAACAGAACAAATATTTCTGCTAGTCCATGCCATCCAGGGTAGCATCTACTTTAAATCCACCAGACCAATCCTCCCTTTCTGACTAAAATAATACTTGCCCATACAAACCAGAAAGATGCTATTACTACCAGAACCCCAAAACCCAGATCTTTGCATTAAAGGCAGACATTCAATTTACTGGACTGCAAAATTTGACTTTTTAGGAAAAAAAAAAAATGTAGAAGAGCCAAGGTATCACAGCTAGAGGGGAAAGCAATCCCTACCATGACTAAGCAAAAGCAAGATTAAACAACTGATAAAGGTATTAGGCAAACAGCAGGGCCAAAAAAGGTTAAAAGCAGGCATGCTGAGTAAAGATTAAGCAAGCAGATACGTAAATATGGCAGGCTCACCAACATACTGCCCTTGGATACATTCTGATAAGCATTTAGGGAAAGTACTGGAAAACGCGGAGGGATCACTCAAGTTCACTGTCTTGAAATGTGAAGAGCACTTTTCATAAGCTGAATGGGCTCACTCAGATATTGCCACAAATAAATAGAATCATTATCATAGAATCATTAGGGATTGGAAGGGACCTCAAAAGATCATCCAGTCCAATCCCCCTGCCGCAGCAGGATCACCTAGACCAAGTTCCACATGAACACATCCAGATGGGTTTGAAACGCTTCCAGAGAAGGAGACTCCACAAATCCTCGAAGAATTCTTTCAGCAACATAGGTTTGGGGTGGATTTTTAATACTATGCTAAAGAATTGTGCTCCCCAAAATAAAAAAAAATATATATGTAGCATCTTCATCAGAAAGGGTGATCAAGACATCAACAAATAACAAAAGACACCAAAGTTAAACCACCCACAAAGCACTAGTGGCACATACATTCAGAGTCATACATTGCAAGGACCCCAGACCCTACTCTTACAAGTAGATAAGACAGTTACTCCAGCAAGCTGTCAAGATTTCACGGTTTACATGCGTTGCCCTAACTAAATTGTTCTCAAATCATTCCCTCATGCAAGTACAAAGAAACGATGCTGCTACACAGGCAGCTTCACTGAGACTTTTCTCTGTAGGGGTTAGGTGTTTGTCTAATTAGTAACTGATCACTGTCTACAAACCCACAACACCAGTGTCACCACAATGGCTAAATAACCCTCTCAGTAGCTGAGGGGACACAAACTCATCCTGACCTCTACTACCATAACTGGACAACCGATAGTACTTTTTCCCCCTAAGGAGCAAGACTAAAGTAGAGAAAAATCACACACTTAAAGCCATCTAGCAGTTGTTACTACTAAGCTACTACATATACACAAAAAAGTACTCTGAAACTAACCCTTGTTCTTTTAGATGGGACCTCTGCTTAAAAGACGAAAACTTGCAGACCCTCTGCAAACAACTTAGCACATAATATAAGCAACTAATGAAGAGACTTCACCTCCCTTAATGAAAGGGAGCAGCTGTAATGTCTCAAAAGGCAAGAAATGACTCTTCAATCAAAAACTGTGCACTTCTCATGGTTAGCAAAGCTTGAAGTTGTTCACACCTCTGCATGGCAAACAAACCTTGCTACTAGAGTTTCTGCCAATACCAAGAGCCTCTGGGTAGACCCTGGAACTGGAAGTTCCACAAAACTATACAAGTAATGACTCCCAAGATTAAATTCTGCTGATACAAATAACTTTTCTTCAGGCAAAAGTATTGCTTAAAAGAAAATAAAAGTTTTGCTGACAAATTAATCTAGTCTAGCTCATTCCTAGGATGTTCCAAATATACCACCACAAATATTTCATACAGATCTCAGTACAAACACAGCATAGACTAACTCTTAACAGCAGCCCATTAGCAAGTTTTAGATACAGCAAAGCAGTTACTGCTCTCATCTGGGTCAGAAGTCTGTGATTACTTCATCCTGAACTCCTATCACCTCCTCTCTCTCGGCTACAGTTGTTCCAATTTCCCAGTGTCATAGTTCAAGACTCTATTAAAGTATAACTATCTTAATTCACAGCTCCTGCCACTTCCCCCCTCTCATACTGGGGTAATCAAATCCAGGATCAAATATAACTGTGGTGCAGATTAACAAAGGTCTTTCTCCAACCAGCGACAGTCTTAGAAATTCAAGTTTTGCTTTCTGCACTACGGGGAATGAGAAGCAGAAAGGAACAGTGACACAGCCAGAAAGACTCTGACAACCTCAGCTGTATTGTACAAGACAGATTGACAAATGCGTGCTGTAAGGGCACTCTGACGTAGCCTAAAGAGTCTTCCAAATTATTTCCATCACCTACTTAAGTTACAGGGCAGAAATTCTGTACTCGGGAAACTTCAGGAGCCCAGGAGAGCAGATGTCCTTATGGCAGCCTATTGTCAAAAACCATCATTAGGGTTTTAGAAAAGTCATGATGCAGATACAGACCTTAATGACATGGTTTATCAGCAGGTTCAGTACAGTTTGGGTAATGACTGGATTCAATCTTAAGGGTCTTTTCCAACCTAAATAATTCTATGACTAACTGCAGAAGAAGTGAGCAGTAGCTGGTGCCCATTTCCCCACTTACTAAACAATTACAGCTTGAAGTGCCTTGCATATAAGGCTACTAAGACATGAAACTTTTCAAAGCATTTTCAAATCCTCCTGCAAGCTTCACCAGAGCTTAAGGAAGTGTTAAAACTGGTCCTGATCCTTAAACTACCAGGTTTTGCACTGAGACACACGAGGTGCTCATCCCTATCCCTTACACGGTAAGCTATGCACTACCTTCAACATAGAAGCCATGGAGCTGCTATCACTCCACAGGATCCCTGTAGTAGAGAAATGTAACTCGCTGCCACACAGCAAAATACTTTTCATTCTGTCAGAGTAAACCATCTGCTTTCCTGCACTCCAAACCAGGTTTTGTGGGAGCTGTCCATTTTGTTCACAAAAAGTGCTACAAAGCCAAGTTCACTCCTTACCAAAAGTCCATTTTTGCAGTGATCATTAACATTTTTGTTAGTGGCCTCAGAATTTATCAACTGAAGTCAACAGATTCTGCATAGCTGAAAATTAAATCTACACCACGCTTAGTTTGCAGAACAGGGAATTTCTCTCCTTTTTAACTTCTCTGCTGGGCTTAAGGAATCCAACCAAGTTCCCACAAAGGCACAGGAAGTTCTCTCACCCCAAATGGAAGTACATCAAGACAATAATTTAATTTGCACTCTTACAGGCCCAGCTACACTTGTTTAGCTCATTAGATGTCAAACCCTGATGATTGCTTTATGAAATTAAGAGAATCGCTATCAACACACTGAAGCCATTAACACGGATTCAATTTTATTCACATATGTAAACATATGTTACACAAATAGAGCCATAACATCCTCCTGGGAGTTGCAGAGACACATGCATTTGCAGTAGCTGTTTTTGCTTAAACTATCTAAGGCTTAAAACTATGAAAATGTTTCCCAGATTTTCTGTAACACAGGTCTTTTGAATGAAGGGGGTGATACACAATTTTCTGGCCTCAAGAATAGTCTTTCATACCGAGAGCTTTCAGATTCTGCACTCCAAAAGCTGGGGTCTCTGTAGTTTCTTTCCTGGATATCACTTTAACAACCAAATGTAAGTATGGATTTTCTTGAAGTTAAAGGTTTCCTCTGTCCTGTGCCATTCAACAATAATAACACAACTTCATAACCATTAAGAATCTTTCCATAGGTTACTGTGTTGGCAGGTCCCTTCCAATCCTTGATGATTCTATGATTCTATGAAATATTGTCTGCCGAATTAAGAAATGGGGCTAGAGATGTAAGATTCCATTCTCAGCTCCTCACCCCCCAATCAACAGATACTTTTGTTTACTAACTGGAAAGAGTGGGAAGAAGTCTAGTAGAACAGAAGAGGCAATGCTTATTTTGGTAGACTTCTTTTAATTCTTGGAATATCTTAAGCTTTCCTGCTTCTGGCAAGGAACAGAAAGAAGTAAAACTGAGACCAACAGCACTGTTATAACACTGTGATCTCCATTTCACTGAGAAGCATTTAGCACACCCAAGAACACACCAGCTAGAGGCTAGCTCAAATTTCTCCACATGTAACTGCTTCAGGGTGCCTGACACCTGCTGAAAGCATTAACATTGCTGGATGAATTAACCAAGTACCAAAAGTATTTAAAAAAAAAAAAAGGTAAAAATGTGTCCATTGAAACATTTTAATCCAAAGGAGCAGAACGAACACAACAATATCCAAGACCTTTCCTTAAGAGTGTAGCTTTGTTTAGGTACTCTGTCAAAAACAGAAATCTAATCTCTTCATTTATTATCTCAAAAAATTACTCCGAAAATTCAGCTCCAAGCTTGGACATATTCTATAGAAAGCTGTTTAGCCTGAGGCTGAAGGGGGACCCATGTGTACCTGGGTGCATCAGATAACCCAGGGTCATCCAAGAAACTTACAAACAGTTCTTTCAGTGCTGAATGAGGAATGTTGTCCTGCAGGGTGAAGTGAGCACTTCCTTGGAGAACTTCGCACATTTATACCAAATTTGCACATATTTCCCAAATTTATCACATGTCCTGAAAGCAAAGGTTGTCAGCTTGTTTACACAACTTAAAACCAAAACCCAGAGATCCTGGAATTTTTTTTGTCATGTCCTTTTTTCTTTTGTGTTCGATGTGGGGAGGTTTATAATGTTTGTTTTTTCTATTGTGGCTGAGTTTTCTGGTATGGGTCCCTCCCCCCTCAGCATGGAAGCACTTTGTACAATTACACAAAACCAAAACTGATCAAGTTTCTAAGAAGAGCTACTTCAGTTTCCCAAGCTGAATGAAAACTGTTCTCCTCCAGTGCTTCTGTAATTAAATTGGCTTTGCTTGCATAACCACACAAACAGCTCCATAACTAAAGTACAAGCCAAACCAGGGACAGAGCTGGATGAAAAATAATCAAGGCAGAATCAGTTGATCAGTTTCACAATCTGCCTTGCTGAAAAAACAGTTTGTGCCTGACATACAGCTTACAGAGCAAATACTACCTGCGTTAACATTGCCTTTGTAATATGGCTTGTCAACATCTTCCTTGCAAAATGTTCCACTTATACTTTGAATTTCAAGCATTTACAACCACAGAAATCAGAACAGAACTACATAACTACAGAGGCTTGAACTCTGTCATGTCTCTCTCAACTAAAGTCTACAAAAACACCTCATGTTCTTGTAGACTTTAATGAGAAAGAAAATTCAAAATGTTACAAATATCCTAGCTACACTTAAGTATTAAGATTACTCACTATTTTTGCAACTGCACAGAAAAAAGTTATAGTCCAACTAGAATGTTTTTTTTAATAAATACAGCTCTCATAGAGCCACAGAACTGTTTAGATTGCAGGGAACCTCAGAGATCATCTAGTTCTAATCCCATTACTTGGGCAGGGACACCTCCCAACAGATCAGGCTGCCTAGAGCCCCATCCAACCTGGCCTCGCACACTTTCAAGGAAAGGGCATCCACAAACTCCCTGAACAACCTGTTCCAGTGCCTCAGCACCCTCATAGTGAGGGTTTTTCTTAAGATCAAACCTAAATCTACTCTCTTTTAAACTACTCCTCCTTGTCCCATCACTAGACACTCTCACAAAAGGCCCCTCTCCAGCTTTCTAGGCAACGATTAAATTAGTTGTCCATATAATAATTGAACGGCTGGGGTTGGAAGGGAACTGTAAAGGTCATCCAGGGCAACCCCCCAGAGAGAGCAAGAACATCCTCAAGCACGTCAGGTCGTCCACAGCCCCGTGCAGACTGACCTAACCATTATCACCAAGTGATCCAACACACCAATCGTTAACCGGGAGGGAAAAAACCAACAAAACAAACGAGAACCTAACAAGCCCAGAAACAACCTTTAACCCGGCTGCCGTGCTCGGGCGGTGTCCGAGCCTGCAGCGCCCGGCACGCCCATGCTGCGGAGCACAAACCCTCCTCCTCCACCCTACCCGGGCACTCACCTCGTCCAGAAATTTGGTGACATCGTAGATGCGGTTGTGGATAATGATCCAGGCGCTCTGGCTGTTGTTGTGCTTCTGCACTTCCTCCAGCCGGTAGTACCGGCCCCGCCACTCCGCGCCGCCTGAGCCCACCATGATCCCTCGCGCACAACCACTCACCGCTGCCCGGCCTCACGCCTATCAGCCCCTGCCCTCGCCCCGCCCCGCTCCGCCCCACCGACTTTCCATTGGCGCACCACAGTGCCACTCAAGGCGAGCGCGAGGCTAGCCAATGAGCTGTCCTCGAAGGCGGGACAGCGTGTCCCCGCCCCTTCTCTCCCCTCCCCTCGGGCGGCATCGGCGCCTTGCACGTGATGTGGTGACGCGCCGCGGGGGGTCGTGCCGCCAGTGGGTAGTGGGCAGTGCGCAGGGTCTTCTATCTGCGATGGCGGGGAGGGGGTGTCCGGTTTGAACCAATTCTATTCCGTAATCTGACTTCGCAGCTCGATTTCTTTCTACCTACCGGCACCTTCTGCAGTTACCGGTGTCTCTGTGCTGACAGCGGCTGCTCCCACCACTGATAACTGGATGTTCTTGGTTACTGCCGAGGCTGGAGTGTAGAAAGGCTCGTGCTCAGACTTGTTCCTGTGAGAACGAAGGTCACTGCTGATCTTGTGTGTTGTGTTGAGGTGCAGAAAGTGAGAGGCTGCACCTGTGGGGAGGACCAGACTGGACAGGTGACCCTACATTGACCAGCAGGATGTTACACAATCGCAGAACATCAGGGATTGGAAGGGATCTTGAAAGATCGTTTAGTCCAATCCCCCCACCATAGCAGGATCACCTAGATAAGTCACACAGGAACACAGTCACGCAGGTGGGTTTTAAACGTCCCCAGCGAAGGACAACCCCCTTGAGCAGCCAAGGTGACAGTGCTCTGTCACCCTCACTGTGAAGTAGTTCCTTCTCATATTTGTGTGGAACCTCCTATGTTCCAACTTTCACCCATTGCCTCTTGTCCTATTATTAGATGACACTGAGAAGAGCCTGGCTGCATCCTCCTCCTGACACCCACATATTTATAAACATTAATGAGGTGACCCCTCATTCCAAGCTCAAGAGACCCAGCTCTCTCAGCTTTTTCTTATCAGGCAGAGTTCCAGTCCATCATATTTGTGGCTCTGCGCTGGACTCTCTCAAGCCATTCTCTGTCCTTCTTGAATTGAGCAGCCCAGAACTGGACACAATATTCCAGATGCGGTCTCATCCTATAGAGCTCATATTGGGTATAAAGCTGAGAGCTGGATGAGGTGCTGAGTGGCATGATCTAGATGTTAGATGTCAGGTTTACTGGGTTTATTTGGATTTAGGTTGGACTGGATGATCTTTAAGGTCTTTTCCAACCTTATCATTACTGTGATAGTGATACTGTGAGACCACAAGGGCCAGGCCTCACCTTCAATGGACAGTGTCCAAGGAGGACTGTCCTTTCTGCCTTCAATCCTAATGCATTGCTGAATGCAGTTGTGGAATCCAGCTCCTACATTTGATCTCCATCAGCCACTGAGTCCAGTTTTGGACTTCCCTAGTGCCTGCCCACACCATCATTAATGCTTACTAATGCTTACAAAAACCTAAAAAGCAAGTGTCTGGAGGATACAACTACATTCTTCTCATTGGCACCCAGAGACAAGATGAGGGACAGTGGGCACAGACGGGAACACAGAAAGTTCCACCTAAATACAAAGAAAAGCTCTTCCACTGTGAGGGTAACAGAGCACTGGAAGAGGCTGCCCAGAGAGGCTGGGGAGTCTCGAACTCTGGAGAAATTTAGAACATGCATGGATGTGTTCCTGTGTGATCTCTTTGTGATCCTGCTCTGGCAGGGGTGTTGGACAAGATGGTTTCCAGTGGTCTCTCACAATCCCCAATGTTCTCTGATTATGTGATCATGGTGATGTGACTGCCATTAGGGGTGGCAGTCACTCATACCAGTTTGATACTGGTTCTTGTATCTTTTTATATAATTCATTATTTTCATTGTTAGTATTATTATTCCTTTTTATTGTTATTAATAAAGCTATTTTAGCTTCTTTTTCCAATCTGTAAGTTTCTCTCCTCTCCCTTATTCCTTTTCCCCTTTGAGGAGGGAGAGTGGTTACAAGTGAGTGTCATTCATCTGGTGGTTCGTGGCCCAGCACTAAGCCATGACACACTGACCAGCACCCAACACTGGGTGCCACATTACTGCCATGATTTAAACCCAGTGGGCAGTTCCATCGCACCCAGCTGCTCGCTGGCTTCCCCCAACAGTGCGATGGGGAGGGAATCGGAGAGGTAAGAGTGAGGGTGAGATAAAGCCAGTTCAGCGGGTAAAGCAAAAGCTGCACGTGCAAGAAGTAGAACCAGGGATTCATCCAGCGCTGCCCATCACGGGCAGGTGTTCAGCATCTCCTGGGAAGTCCAGCGCCATCACATCTAACGGTTACGTGGGTGATCCCTGCGGCCACCAGCGGTTTGTCGGCGGGATCGCCCTGCCCTGCCGGGCCGCGCACTGTCCGGTTTCCCGCCAGCCCCGGAGCCACCGCGTCCGGTGGGGAAGGGGCCGCTCGGCCGCCGCTAGAGGGCGAAGACGGGAAGCGCGCGGCTGGCCTGAGCGCCTGAGGGAGCGCGGCGGCCGAGGGCGGCCCGGCTGAGGTGAGGCTTTGTGGGGCTTGTCGGGGGTTTTGTGGGGTTTGGCTGCAGCATCACTCGAGTGACGTAAAATTAACCCAGTGTTATGTTATTTTTATTTTAGGAAAGAGTCAGCTTCCCTCAAAGCAGGCACGTAGGTAGTGGTTTTGTGCTGTGTGCGTGGTGTACCTGTAACCCACGCGGATACAGGAACCACAGAGGATGTGTTAAGGCTCAATACGACATACATAGCTTCAGTAGGAGGTGTATCGTTTTGATAGGACATACGTTGTTCCAACAAGACCTACATAAGCTCAATAGGATGTGTATAGCTTCAATATATTGTTTAACAGAACCACAGAACATTAGGGATTGTTTCAATAGGACATGTGACTCCCTAGCTGCTCACCACCCTTGCTGCTCTTACCAAGTTTTACTATTTATTCTGACAAACATAGTTGTTCCGTTGAAGAATGTCTCAGAATCAGAAAAAAAAACCCAACACCATGAAGTGTTTGTCAAGTGTACAGCTTCTGGGCTCCCCAGAAGAAGCTATCTCTCCATGAGTAGTTCTAAAGTACTTCTTGGCTCCCAAGAGCTTTCCTGTGTGCTGAGGGACACAGTGTAGTGGTGACCTGGTGATGATGGATCAATAATTGGACTTGGTGATCTTAAAGGTCTCTTCCAACCAAAACAATTCAGTGTGAATCCTCTAGACTTCCTCGCTAATTGCCACCACAAACTTCAGATTCCATCTAGTTTATTACAGTCAGTCTAAAAGGAACAGCAACTACTGTCCCTTAAAGCTTGGTGTCCTTCTAAACTTTAATAAGGATGTTCTTCATTCCATCTCCCAGGTCATTACTGAAAAATAACAAGTATCCCCACCAAGTTCCATGATTTACCTGTGTGTTGTGACAGAAAACTAGTGACAGGCATTGTCTTGACTGATGTCCTCTTTGTCTAATAGGAGCTCTGTGGTAGCTTCAAGTTCATGTGTTCATGTCAGACACCATAAATTCCCCTAATTGTACAAAAGGCATCTGGTTTATTTCTTAGGACTTGTAACTGGTAGTTCTGGTGGTTTCCTCTTTATTCTCTTCCCCAGAGGGGAGAAGCCATTTGCAAGCACTGTCCCATTAGCTTTTAAGACCACTGGGAAGTTTTAGTTTGTGCTGAAGACAGTGAATGGTTGCCACAGGGGAGCTGGCCTCAAACAGTGATCGGATCACTGGAGCATTGCAGCATGTGTTTTACAACATCTTTGCCACAAAAATCCCCAGCTGTCCATTTAGGGATTATTTTTAAGCATTACAAAAGCTGAGGACCTAGCCTTTCTTTTCTGTGTTTGCAGACAGACAGGACTTTTTTTATTTGTTTAGAATGGTGTTTTCCCCTGAGCTGTAGCTTTTGGAACGCTCCGATGAAGTGATAGTCTTGGCTGGCGTTTTTAAAAAATCTAGTTTTCATGATAGCTAGAAAAAACTTGAAATATGTTTCCCTTTAAGGGTAAGAAACAAGAAAGCATGATATTTTCTTATAAATTACAGTTATAAAACACTGACCTTATGATTTTTCTAGGATATGACTGAGGTGAACCTTTTTAATCTTAAGCTGTAAGCAAGGCAAAGCAAAAATCAGAACAGTAGAATCACCTGTGACATTTTTCCTCAAAAATATTTCCAGTTCATAATTTTTTTTATCACAATGTGCAAAATTGCATTTCAGGCGAATACCTGGTGACTTTGTGCAATTGAGAAACAAAATATTTATTGCTATCTTCACTCTGTTGGTAAGATCATCTCTCTAAAGGGTTTTAGGGTTTGGAGAGGGGACAACTGCTTTTACTGTGTGCAGTGGCTTTTTTGTAACAGGCAGACTTTCCACCTCCGTGTTTTCCTTTAAATACATTTATTGAGAATGGTGCTATACTTAAAGGGTGCATTTTCTTTAAATAATGAAATGTTAGATGTCCTTTTTTTGGGTTGTAAATAATTTAGTTCCTTTACACTGAGCCTGGCCTGTGCTCCAATACACAGGAGCATATGACAGGCACCCAGTAGGGAAAGTAACAGCCACAGCTTCACGTTACTCCCACTCACATGACATTTGTTAGTTCTTTACCAAAGGATCACAGTCTCTCTCTGAAATTCTGTTTCACTGAGTTTGTCTTTTGGGGGCTTTTTAGTAAGTTCTAAATCAGAGAGAGTTGCAGCACAACTGCTCAGTGGTGTGGCAGGGACATATGTGTACTTTGCGTTGTAACTTAGCGTGAAATCACCAGGGCATGTCACTTCAAGAGAATCACAGGATCCCTCAGTGGTTGGGGTTGAAAGGGACCACTGGAGACAAGATCACCTAGAGTAGATCACACAGGAACATGTCCAGGCTGTTTTTGAATGTTTCTAAAGAAGGAGACTCTCTGAACAAGCTTGTTCCAGTGCTCAGTTGCCCTTAAAGAATCTTCTCCTCATGTTTAGGTGGAAATTCCCATCCTATATTCCATTTTATGTTTGTTGCCCCCTTTCCTATCACTGGGCACCACTGAAAAAAGACTGCCCCCCTTCTCCTGACAACTGCCCTTTTGGATATTTCTGAGCACTGATGAGATCCCCTCCCAGGCTTCTCCAGGCTAAAAGGAACCAAGTCTCTCGGTCTTTTCTTATAAGGTGGATTTTCCAGTCCCCTCATCATCTCTGTAGCCCTTTGCTGTATTCTGTCCAGCAGTTCCCCATCCTTGATCCAGGGAGTCTAGAACTGGACACAGTACTCTGGATGCAGCTTCTCCAGGGAAGAGTAGAGGGGGAGAAGAACCTGCTGGTCTCTTGATGTAACCCATGTGTCACATTTTGCCTTCTTGGCTACAAGGCATATTGCTGGTTCATGGTCAGCCCGGATATATTCCTGCCCCACCACAGACTGATAAAACAATTGTCTTTTTCTTCGCTCTGAATATTTTGACTTTTGTTAAAGATTTTTTGTTTCAAATACAATGCATTATGGTTTGTCTTGATGATCTTTAAGGTTATTTTCAACCTGTACAAGTCTATGATTTATAGCAGAAGTATATTGAGTTGTCAGATCCAGGTGGCCAAATTATTTCCTATTCCCTACCTAGGAATATTCCCTACCAGAAGATAACTGAGTATCCATTTACTCAATACCAGGCATTCCTAAAGTCCTGTAAGCAAATATCTGTCTTATAAAAATGAATTAACATTTGTCTTTTAAGACCCAGGCACTGCTTTGAGGTCGTCAACAGTGTAACTAACATGAGTGACACCAAGCACCAGTCTCTGTTCTTCATCAGTTTGCCGGAGCTACAAAAGCTCTGTGTCACTACGGTAACACTGAGTCCTCAGATACCAGAAACTGAGGCAAAGACTGCACAGATAAAGTTCTGCAGGTAAAGAATTTTGAGGGATATTATTTTCAGAAGACGTTGGTAGTTGTCATTCAAAGATTTTATTAGCGCTACTGGAATTAACTCTAATAAAACCAGTAAAATTCTTATCAGCAACAAGCAGTATAAAACTGTTCAAAGTAGGGTTGGGGGAGTTTTTGGTTGGGGACCTGCTGGCTACTGGGGAAAAACCATAGATTTCTATTATGTTTTATATGTCACCAACTAAAACTGAGAAGGCCATACATCTCAAGTTAATAAATAATTAAAATCAATCTGTGTTCCCTTGCAGAGTTGGAATACTTTGTGTAGGTTGAGACTGAGTGGAAAGAACATTCAAAAAGCATATGTAATCTCCTCTGTGTTCCCCAAGTACATTTTTTTGAGAGTTCTGTGCATGTGCCTCTAGTCTTTGTCTTAGATCACTGAGGGTGGGTTAGGAACGAGTAACTTGGATCAATTTAATGCAGGGAATAAAGGGGAATGTGTTATGTTTACAGAAGGTGAGGAAAATAAATACAAGCTGAGAAAATCGTGTGAAAAATTAATTCTGACTTTCTTTCAAACTCTTTTTGTTTATAGACAGTTATTATTACTGCATCAAGACATCCTTTCTGCACCTGTTATTGGAACACTAAATCAAGTATCAGTTGTAACAGCGGTCAGTATCACTGTGATCTCTGTGTACTTGTAGTTAAAACCAGTTGTGGGTGAGCAGATTGCACTTCGTTTCAAAAGAGAGAAGCAGCAATATGTTTTATTTGGGCAAAAGAGCAATATGTCAGAGTTCATTAAGTTTGATGGAGTATAACAAAGTTTTAACAGTGGTTTACAAGGTTCAGTAAGTTTGATGGCAAAGCTCACCTTCCTAATTACTGCACTGGAGGAAAATACAAAGGAAAATTGAAATAGAGTGACTTACACTGAGACTGGAGGTGGAAAGAGTAAAGAGGACCCTCCTTTTAAGCCATGAGGTTCAGAGGGACCCTTCCTGCTTTCTAAATGCATTTTTGGACTTTAGATGTGCCTGGATCTAATCTTAGTCTCAGACTTGGCCAACAGTTCATGTCTAATGGAATTATCTGTACTAAAGTTATAATACCTGAGAAGTTACATGGATTACTAGTGCTTCCTTGAATTAATTTAGCTTGCTGAGGATCTTTGGTATGTCAGGGATCTCTCTGCCTTGGGTGAGGAAGGATGTGTTAGTCTCAGGTGAGGAATCTAATCCAGAGAGTCGTCCCTGCTTAAGTGGAGAATCACTTGGCATGGAGGCCAGCTGCTGTTCAAGGAGAGCTCAGGGTTGTCCTGATCATAATATTTGTAGAGTGAAGTAGTTGACTGCTAGTCACTAGCACAGACAAGACAGATGTCTTCAGTTTAGTTCTGATATCTTGCTCTGTACTTCTGGGTTTTAATGTCACCTTTCAAAATAATTTTCAAGATATCTTCACTCCCTTGCACATAAACCAGGAGCTTTTCAGGTCACACGTTTATCCCAGGGATGTTGTTGTGGTTTAAAAATTACCAGAATTATCAGATGTACAGATTTGTGCTTTCATGAAGAAAAAGTTATGTTGCTTTAAGAGGACCCCCACCAGTGAACTGTCCTTTGAAAGGTGACACTGTCCCAAGTACCTGCCCTTAAGGCGAGTCAGCTAGATGAGAAGCTAAAAGGGTGAGTGGCTGATAGCTCTGCCTCTTTGGACTGGGGTCTTTCTACCCCATGCGTGGAGCACCTTGGTTCCGGCATCCTCCCACCCCACTTCTGAGGGTGGTTTTGGGGGAGATGGCTCACAGTGGCTTGTCAGGACTTGCCACGTCTCCCTCCTGCGCTTTCCCCATCGGAGACCGGACGGAGGGGACTTGATGTGTCTCCTCCGCTCCTGTAAATGGTGGGATGGAGGACGCCAGCCCCAGGGCCTGGCCCCAGCCCGGACCCTGGCACTAGCCCAGACCTGGCACTGCAGAGAAGCAAGACCTTAGTGCTGATTTACCATCTTCCCCCTCACCACGAACCAGTCATTCAGCAACTCTGGGTGAGCTGAAGGGATTCCTCCCTTTTTCCCCTGGAGCTGAGACAGGAGGAGGGAAGAGAGGATCATGGAACCCTCTCGGCCACGTTTGCAGAGTGTGCAGGGGCACCTGCTGACACAGCTGTGCGGTCTGTCTCCATCTTGGGTCCTGCACAGGGCCAGGGCCAGGGCCCACCTCCATCTTAGAAAGCACTGATCAGCAGGAAGAGAGACTGATTGTCATTTCTGCTGCTGAGGAAAATTGGGGATGTGTAGGGGAACTGCTAACAGAGCTAGCGCTGAGCAGCGCTCTGGACAACCCAGCACTGAGCCAAGAATAGCTGCCAGGTGCCTCTGAGAATGGCCTTGGAGGCCTCAGCAAGGATGATACAAGGCCTCAGCAAGGATGATAAGCAAGCAAACCAATTATAGAGGAATGTTAACCGACTGTGGGAATCAGAGGATGGGGCCGTGTTTGGGAAAGCTGGAGGGGCCGTCCGATCAGGTGCGGGAAGGAACTGAGTTGTGTAACCTAACCAATCTTGAGCTTGGCTTTTGCAATATGTATGAACCTCATTAAGAACTGTATAAAAGAGCTTGGATTTTGTTAATAAACAACTGCTAGATCATATTGATCTGTTGTGCAGCCCCTTCTCTCGGCAGGGATGCTTAAATATTGGGGAGAATTCCTCCGTGCTTAACTGAAGAAAGCAGAAGGACCAGAGAATCCTTAAACCTTGGGCATGAAAGACAGAGGCTGGGTTCTTTGTTGGAAAGCATGTCTCCTGCATCGAGGGATGCAGTTCAGGTGCTGAGGAATCAAGCCTGCCCAGTGAGTGTTATGCTGCAGAAGCTACACTGAGGAACTGAAGAAGTCACCAGTCTGGACAGCCAGAGTGGCACTGTTTGCAGGCAGGGGTGATACATTAATAATAGGTCGTTGATACTTGTCTCTACTTGACTGACATGCTCTTTTCCCTAGATCTCTAATGTGAGAAACCCAAGGACTGATGCAATAGTGATCTCCCAGTGTATCTTTCTCAGAATGTGTGATGGCATTTGTGACACAGTTTCTAGTTTGCGTGCACTAACTTGCTTAACCTTTTCTTCTTTTCTGTGTACAGTTACAGATTTAATGAACCCTTTTCCATTTTCCCTAAGCTATCCATTTTCTGGCAAATTCTATCCGAGATCTCATCGAGACCTAACTGCTTTGTTTTCCTTTATCTCTAATTGTGGTCTTGAACCCACCACAGATGTTGAGGCCCTGTTGCTTCTTTGTCAGCCTTAACCAAAGCACAGCTAGGAGCCAAGTGTGCCCATCGTACATGTGGATGTTTCTCTAAGAAGTGTTTTGTCTGAGGAGTAAAATGATGTCATTTAACGCAAGCTTTTGTTTTTGCGTGTTAGTAATGTAGATGGCAGTTAATGTCTACTGTTTTGCTGAAATGGCCTTTCCAGGTGATGAATGTTTTGTGGAACAGAATGGACTGAGGTGGGAAGATCCCTTCAAATTGCAGTGCAAGCACAGGGGTGGAGTTCTGCAGTTTTGTGTTGGGCAGTCCTGTGCTTGCTTGTTAACGCTGCAAATGAGACTACACTATGACAAATGCCTGAACTCATTTTAGTTATCATTCTTCTTTAAAATACGGGATATGGTGTTTGCTTTAACTATTCCTTGGTATGTTTGTCTTAGGGAAAGTCATTGATGGATAAGAATTTAGTACCATTTACCAAAACATTCCTTAATTTCAGAGACTTGATTTTTTCATTTTATTTTCAGATAACATTTTACAAATCAGGAATTTGTCAGGTTTACGCAGAGCAACAAGGAGCTATCGTAAGTGCTGAAAGATGTCTGAGTTGTTAGGATTGTTACACTTGTCTGCAATTGCTGTTGCCAGAGCTGAGTATTATTCTTAGGGCATGGAATTTGCGCTACAGAAGCCAAGTTTTAGGGTATCACCATCAGTTCCATACACGAAATGTCTCTTATTAATTTGGGTATAGTGTATAGACTTTGTCAGAGTCAGGAAGTTTTAAAAGCAATTTCAATAGATTTCCCTGCTGCAGTGGAGGCCTGATCCTGCCCAGGGCCGTCAGGCTTTGATCTGGAGGTAAGGACAGACCTACTAGCTCCTCTGCTAGTACCATCCCCTCTGCTTGTGTCCTGTAGGTTCCCCAAGTTGGGATGTTTGACAACTCAACTGTCTCCCCATCTACCATTTGGGTCTGTGTAGCACTTCTCAGATAAACAAACCGAAAACATAGAGAAGGACTGGAATTTTTGAGCTGAACAGCTGATATGTTTTTATACCATTTTGCATATCACAGAATCGGTTATTTATAAATAGGCTTCATGTGCTTTGCTGTCTTCTAGTATATTGTTTGTGGGGTCTGTGAAAGCATATGTGGGCACACTAGAATTGCTGAGTCAAAAGACCCGGTGTAATCTTGTGATTATCATTTCGCAGAGCCAGTTGAGTGTATTTATATAGGTTCCAAGAGGTGTAAATGCATGTCTGGATTCATAAGACATACACTGTTTGAATATGCTTACCTGCTCTGCCTTGTAAGGAGCAGTTGAGGGAACTGGGGCTGTTTAGACTGAAGAAAAGGAGGCTCGGGGGAGACAATATTGCTGTCTACAACTACCTAAAAGGAGTTTGTAGAGAGGTGGGGGTTCGTTTCTTCTCACCAGTAACAACTGATAGGACAAAAGGAAATTACTTCAAATTGTGCCAGGAGAGATTTAAGTTAGACATTAGGAAAAACTTCTTCATGGAAAGGGTCAACAGGCTGTGGAATAGGCTGCCCAGGTAGGGGGTTGAATTGTCATCGTTGGAGATGTTTCACAGTTGTGTACATCTGGAACTTAGGGACGTGGTTTAGCAGTGGCCTTGGCACAGTTAGGTTAATGGTCGGACTTGATAATCATATAGGTCTTTTCCAACTTAAACAGTTCTATGATTCCATGAGCTGTATAGCAGCCCTGTCATCATTAGGGTTCCCAGCAGATTAGTACAGCATATATTTAATGACCATGACCTGCAAGCAGATTTATGCAGGATCTCATTACAAACATTCTCCTGGCAATATATTAGTTGACTCTTTTTAACCTGTTGTAATTAGTTCCTGTGTCTTGCCTCAGCTGCTGATACAAAACTGTGCAGGACAGGCCAGCAGTCAGGCAAGAGGTACCTCTGGCTGAACAAGGCTACGTTTATCTTGTTCTTGTGATGGCAAGAGAGTGTCACTGGCCTAGAATTTGACAGCAGAGTTTATATATGTAAATTCTGAGTGTTGTGCCTATTGTCTGGAAAGAGATACATATCTACTAAAGTACTCCCTATAGGTCAATTAGTCTTTCTGCAAGCCCTGTGAAAACACTAATGAATTGCAGCACACCTTACTGTGATGACGCATGAAATCTAAATGCCTCCAAATTTTATGCCAACTTCCTCTTGTAACTAAGTAGATGAACAGTACACACGTAACATTCTAGGATTTGGCTTCAAGATGTAGCAGCAGTATTTTTTATTACATTTTGACTGAAACCTTTAAAAACACCTGTAAAATTATTAATAAGCTGTTTATCTTTTCTCAATGATGTTATTAGCTGGAAGCACCACAAACAGTTAGTCCAGCCATTCTCCAAGCCTGTCTCTCCTATACGCTTACAGCAAGACTTGCACCCCAATGGAACAAGGCTGGTCATCTCTTGGTGCAAGGTATTTGACTCACCTGGTTCAGGGATCAATCATTTAGTTTTCTGTTCTTTGTTGCTGCATTTATTTTCCATCCCTATTTAAATTCCATCATTGTATCATTTGTTATATTAAGTTATTTCTTGTTTTTTTTCCCAGGATTTTTGTTTGACTGCATTTTGTTTCTTTATCCAAGTTCCATGACTGAAGTTAACATCTGAATGGACATGTTTTTCACCTCTTTTCTTCCTCCTCATCTTTGTAATAGATTAAGTATTTATTTCAACAGACCACAACATACCAGCTTATTAATTTCCAGACCAAATATTATCAGTCAGCAAATGTCTTCTAAAAATGGGTCCTGTTTTTCAGATGCATGCATTCATCAGTGGTTTTAGATACTCTGGTGTGATCTCATTAAGTAGAGCAATTGTAGAGATCATTCCAAATAAACACTGAGAAAAGTGTGTGTGTTACTCTCTCATTTGCAGCCACAATAATAAAAGTATCTTCTTTCAGCAGCGATTAGACAAGAGGAAATGCCCTCAAGTAACAGCAGCAGAAGTTTAGTTTAGATATTATGAATTTAGAGGAGTTGTTCTCTCCTGAGAAGGAACAAACCTTTCAGCATTTGTGACACACAAATGGAGTTTCTCTGTTGTTTTTATTTATAAAGACATTAGCCATGTGCTTTAGAAACTAATGTTTGTCTATTTTATTTATTAAGGAAAAGATTTTTTGTCTCATTCAGGAAGGCAGAATGCTGTGGGTGAGTACAATATGCTGTTGTATGGTAAACTTGTGAGAACAAAGTATAGTTAGGTGCTTTTACAGGACCATTTTCTTGGTATTTCCAAAGGAAAGTCTTTTCGTTTTTCATTCTGAAATAACCTCTGTCAAAATACACTTGATGGCAGATGGTGCTCTGTACATGATAGTTGTCAGCTTAGCTGCACCTTTGAAAAATGACCCCCAGAAAGGTAATTTTTCTGCTATTAATCTACAGTCATAGATTTAAACTTACTGTTTAAAAGTTATGATTATTACAACTAAATTCATTTGCATTTATGAGTCTTGCGAGTGATGTGAAAGTTCTGTAATAATGAAAATGAGCTAAAGGGACTGTCCTGTGTGTTCTACATTTGTTGGTCACAACAGCCAAGTAACAAAGCCCACTGCATACATACTGAGGAAAAATACATTCAGCTCCTGTACTACAGCTTCTCGGAGCTGAGCAAGTGTTTTGAAGATGTGTCAATCCAGGCTTGATTTGGTCATAGATTCTTTCCTGTTGACCATGTCTGGATATGTAGTGCTGGGCTACGTAAGTCAGTATGGCCAGTGGTTAGAAGAATGACATTTGCTTTGAAAATGTTTGGGTATCAAGGATGTGGGTATCAAACATCCAGTTGCATGCCATCAGTTCCTAGGCACATGTGCTGTGTGGATGGTTATCTTCACTGGTTTAGTTTTTCCACAGTTAAAATGATCTAGTTGGAGATGTCCCTGCTAGTCACAAGGAGGGTTGGACTAGGTGACCATTGAAGGTCTTTTTACACCTATCATATCCATTCTATGATTCTGTGCTTTAACAATGCAGTTAATCTCCTTGTTGAGGATGTCTGGCCTTTGAATTTCAAATGCAATCCTTTAACTAACAGTTACTTTAAGTAAACATCTGGCTTACCTTTCTGTGTAACAGAGGAACTGCAATTCAAAACTCTGTGCTTTGCTTTTATTTTAGTTATGGACCTCAATGTAAAAGAGAGACAGCTTTGCATCAGTATGGAGGCTTGCTCAATTCGGTTGCCACCCCCTGAGGTATAAAAACAGTTACGTTTTCTATGAGTGTCTTATTAATCTTTATCTCCTTTTCTGTTAGCTGCTTTGGAATTAGCACAGTGAGGATAGAGGTGCTTATTTCTGGTTGCATTATGACAGTAATCGTATTCATTTGCTATCTGCATCAGTTACAAGTGCCTAACAGCCATCTTGTGTCACTATTGATGCCTTCTAGCAAGCATTGTAAAACCAAGACTCTATGCTAATTAAAAGACCTTTCAGAAATGCCAACAGAATGTAGCAGTGGAGAGTCTGCACGATTCCAGCTTTCTTTCTGGAGTGTTTCTAAGAAAAAAAAAGAAGCTGCTTCATTTTCTAAGCAGCTTCTATATTGCATGAGCAGCCTGACTCTGCTGCTTGTAAGCGTGATTAATAAATTGTTTAACAAATCTTAGCTGAGGCTAATTTACCAGACGGCCATGTCACCAGTGTTGAGTATGTCCGTACATACAGGAGCATTTTTTGTAGGCTTCCTGGTCTCTTCTAATCCAAACTCTTGCTCAGAGCAGAAGAATGGGATTTTTTCTGTGACCTAGTTGACCAGCATAAATGTTACAGCTATCTACAGCAATTCAGTTCCAAAATGACTCGAAGCAATAATGGAAATGATCGTGATGTGGCTTCGTTATCAATGTGATCGGCTGAATACTTTTCTAAACCACAAAGGGCTAGAGTTTCTTGTCAGTGAATAAGTGCAAACCCTGGTAGACAAAATGTTTTTCAAGTCTCAGTGTTTGATTGGACCCTGAAGTCAAATATTGTTTCTAAGTGAAACTGTATGTCCCATTAATTCTGCTGGTTTTGTCTTTGCACTTGATGAAGCAAGGTGGCAGAGGCAGTTACTAGAGTGTCAGGCATGGTTTTCTGATTTGAAGCTTTTAAAAAGTTCATGGAAGGGAGACAGTTCTGCGTTTGAGGAATTCCTTCTGCACTCTTACTTGGCAAAACACTTCAAGTAAAGTTTAAATCTCACGGAACCAAATACCCTCTAAACCTTGTACTTGGGTAACTTTAGGAAATGTTGGTTCTGCCGTAAAAGTGCCAAGTTTTATAATGAGCATATTTTGTGGAATTATCGGTCTGTGAGAGCCGAAAAAGAATATTCCTGTGTAAGCTTCCATGTATTGCAATACAGGATCGTTTTTGAAAATGTTCGTTTTGTCCTGCGGCAGAAATATTCGCAAATAACTGTGTTTTTTCTGTTTCAAGCTGGGAGATTTTGATATTTCAGCAAACACTTTGAAGCTGTTTGACAGCAATGAACATGCAGTTATTCACCACCATTCCATACTAAGTAACTGGTGCTATGTTTTGCCAAGGTAGGAGTCTTAACATTTCAGCAGAAACAAACATTTCCTGGAACATTTGCCATGCAAATTGCGGATTCGATATTAGTGATGGAACACTTAGGTTTTAGTTTTAGATTCATGAATTTTTCTTTCCTACTTTTATGGTCTCAGTGTTATGGAAAATGAGATAATTAATTATAAATTGTGCCTTTAAATTTATTTCATGTTTAGTAATCTCTCTGGTACTTCTGTGATAAGCAAGACTATTAATTTTTCTCAAACACAATTTTAGAAGAGAGTGTCAATTTGAAAAAAAAATCCCATATTTACACCTTTGCCACAACTATTTTCACCTATGATTTTCATCACAAAATATGCTTTTGTTCTACTTACCCTGGTAGTGAGTAATATGGACAAGAGAAATTAGACTCGTAGGTGTCAAGTTTCCATACTAGAACAACTGTTGCTATTGCTCTGAGCCAGAAGTATTAGTCCTCAAAACACAAAAATATTCCATAAATATTTTCAAAGCCAAATATAAGATTTATACTTTTTTTAGCACCCGGAATCCAGTATATTTTCAGCTGAGTTGTATGACACCCTTTCTTTACCTATGCACAGCATGAAGATGGGTCAGATCATAAACATCAGCCACATAATTCCTCCGGAATCTCCTTTCCATTCATATGAAGAATTTCAGCGGCACTGGAAAAGTCTGGTAAGAACCAATTCGAAGTACATGCTGCTTTTGTTTTCTCCCTCCCTTTTCTACACCTATTGAATCTGCCTTTGTAACATGCATTTGTTTGGGTTTCTTTAAGTATGGATATATTCTTCCAGAGGATCTTGAAGAATCAAAAATATACTTAAGTGTTTACTTCAAGCCAATAGGAGAGAGGTTCTTTACGTATCCTTTCAGAATAGTTTTGCTATTTTTCTTTTTATAGGGAATATCTAAGTTTTCATTGTTTACTTTGTCACACTTCCAGTATTTCATACAAGTCAATGGAGAATTGTTTCACAAGGCAAATGATAACAAAATACTTACTCAAGTCTCTTTGTTCTAGTATTGAATAATAGTAAGTTAAATAGATCAGTTTGTGTCACAGCTTCTGTTAACATGATAATGCCCCTACAAATGGTGATGTAAAAGGAAGAGTTACATTCCTGTAAAACTACAGCCAAGAAAGTTTTGATTTAGAGAGAATTTTCCTGCTAGGAAGAACTAGGCTAAGGATTGCATAATCTTTACTATTATAGTTTAGCCTGGTGTGATCACGTTTAAGTCCTTTAACATCATAAGCGTAAGTCCCTTAAGAAAGGTTCACTTATTTGAAAAAGCTTTAGACAAGCTCATGCTTTATTCTCAATGAAAATGATTCATAATTATAGAAGTGTAAAGAAACTCATTATGTGTCCCTGAACACTTACTCAGGTACCCTTTAAGTTGCATCCGAAGTCAGCCAGTGCAGTATTTCCCTAGAACAGATTCAGAAATTGTGCTGAACTCTTTTCTTTCTGATGTGAAGCATAGCCTTCCACATCTGTGTGGCTTTCCAGTGAAGATGACAAGTAGAGCACTTTATGCTACGCAGGAATTCTCCAGGGCTCCGGTGCGTATACGTGTTAGTGGCAGGTACTGTGTTCATAGTATGATGGGATCTTTCTCATATCCAGAGTACAGTCAGAATGTAAAACTGCTTTCACAACTCTCAATCAGGTAACCTAGAATTAAATGGGTAACTATCATATTGCTATTTCCCATTGTTCTGTTGTTATTCATCAGAAATACATTAGAACATTTGACTTACTGTTAGTTGCTACCACTATTTGCAGTTCTATAGAAATTATCTTACAGTTAGGTATGCAGAACTTTCTCCCTTTCTCACACCTTTTCTATAGTAATGATAATAACAAGAACAATAATGAAAACAATGATTCTTTTTATTATTATTGTCACAATTAATTTTTCTTTAAAAAGCAAAAAAGCAGAATGTAAAGTTCTGTGGATTTATGCATTTAAAACCACTCCAGCTGTATGATTTACTCCATGGCTGGTGATTAAAAGGAGACGAGTAATCAAAACTACTGTAATTTGAGGTTGTGACAAAGTCTGAGACTCAAATGTCATTGGTAATAATATATGCAAGAAGACACTAAGTCATTAATTCCTAACAAAGAACAGTGATAGAAATTGCAGAGATTGTAAAATGCTATAATCCTCTTTCAGAAAGCAGTTCCTGTTTGTGTCTCTTCAGTGATCAAAGCTACAATGGCTCCTCTTTGTCATCTGCAGTTTTTATAAACATCCCAACTGTCTTTTGCTTGGAATGTAGATGCCTTTAGAAGTCCTGATTCGTGGAGCCCTGTCAGTCAAATTGGCTGCAGATCCCCTCAGAAGGGGTAGGCCTTACCCAGTTGGCAAGCACTAAACCAAGATAACAACTGTAACTTCAGTCTTTCCTTCTGAGCAATAAGATATTCCACCGTAGTTCATAAACAACAAACTGGGGAAGGAAGAAAACAAATGCTCGTTTGTAATGGCAACAAAGATTGCTTGAAAGTAATACTTCATTCTAGTTCAAAGCAGGGAAACGTGTGGTTATGCACTGTGATGCGTATTAGGTTGGAAATATCTGGGGCTGCATTAAGAGGCGCTATCAGGTTTTTAAATCCAGTTCATGTGACTCTTACTGTATTGCAGGACATCAAATCGAAGCAGATGAAAGTGTCTGGTGAGATGGTCTGTGTAGTATCTCTGACACAGCAGGCTCCTGCAAGGAAGCAGGCTTTGCCTACGATGTTTTCCCCGTGCATTATGGAAAACGGCCACAGGATGGGGCGTTTGATCAAAGAGCCAGAAACACAGGCTGCTTCGAGAAGCCGAGCGAGTACAGCAAAGGTCGGCATCGACGCGTACGAGGAAGCCATTAATAACAGGCAAAGATCCAGAGTACCAGAGCTGCTAGTGAAGAAATCGTCAGCAATGCCTGAAAGTCCAGCTTTTGAACTGCCCCCCAAAAATGTCAGAAAAATGATACCAATTTTCAAAGGCAGGTTGATGCAAATGAATGGAAAGACCACAAATCAAGTGGAGCGGAAGAGAAGAGAAACTGCTGAAGGACATTCGCAAATAAAAATTACAGGTATTTCATCTTCTACACTGAGTGTGTGCAAGTCCAGCATAACTCAGGTTTACAAATCTGATCAAAGTATGTCAGCCAAAAGCCTTACTCATACCAGTGAACTTCAGGTAATGAATGTTAAGACATACACAAACGAGACCATACCTGCATGTCGATGGGAAACAGAGTCTGGTGGACAGATAACTAATTCGCATTTTTCTGATAACTCAGCTTCAGGTGGGAGTTCAAGTGGAGTCAATCACAAAAAGGGAATTTCTCCTTTCTTTCATAAGAATACTGGGTCAGTGCTTCAGAAATCAAACATCTGTTTGAGCCCAAATACATCTCCATCTCCACTTTCCAGTGCAAGAAGGGGAAAAAACTTTGCAAGTCAAAATACCACACAACTTCTTGAGAAACAGCATCAGTCAGAGAAAGTACCTTTGCAGTTCTGTCACTCAGACAACAAAATGACACATTTTGGTTTGTCACAGCAGAAAACAAAGACATCAAATAAAAGAGCAGTGTTAAATAGTAATGGCTCTGTCTTTAATGGTACAGTGTGCATGGCTCAAAATGAAGATGATAAAGCAACGTGGTGTCCTGAAGACATAGCTGAGTCAACCAGTAGTCATTCCAAATCTACCTTGAAACAGGTATGGTACATAACAAGGCTCTTTCTCACAGGTTCTCACAAATTCAGTACTGAAACACTTCCATCATGTTCTACCATCATTCTCAATAGTGTTATCTAAAATTTCTACCACCTAAGTTAATGTTTTGAGCCACTGCTGCTTTTTTTCTGAAAGGGAAGATGATCTAATGTGTTGTTTGAGATAATTCTTCTGTTGATGACTTCTAAGGCACAATAAGTACTTTTCCCTTTAGTTTGTCAAGACTTGTGTGGAGTTAACATGGTGAAATTTTCAGTGCTCAGTCTGTGTTCATATAAAACCTTATTAACAAAGAGCTTCCAGAAGGAGCCTCAGACCTCTCAGCCATCTGATCCTGACAGCAGTCTGTGTGAGGCACTGTGCTCTTAGACAAACGTGGAAGTTTTGCAAATGCAAGTTTAATTATAATTTCACTAAAAGCACAAGTCACAACAGGAAAAATTCCTGCTGGGCGTAAGGAAGGAAACATCTTCAGGGTGAGAGCAGTTAACTGTTGGAACCAGTGGCACACAGAGGTTGTAGAGCTGTTACCCTTTCAGATTCTCAGAACATGACTGGAGGGGGCCCAGAGCAATGTGAACTAACTTTGAAGTTAGCTCTGTTTTAGGAAAAATTATTAACACTAGACTGCCAGAGGTACTTAACAAACTTTTCTGTTATTCTATCTGCTTCTCAATAAAATCAATAGCTGAGCTGACTTTAGTATAACGTTTATGAAGATGATGTGCTTATCACCTTTTTCACCTGTAAATGTAATTTGGTAGGTTATTTCTGCTTTTTGTTATGAGGGCACTTTTTGAAAAAGTGAAATACTGGGGTTATTTGCTAATGAAGATATAAACTTCTGTTCTTACAGATCTTTACAGGGAATGAGCATCTGACTTGTGAAACACTAACCTCAGGACTGACTGACTCAGTCAAGGAGAGCAACATGGAAGTGTCTGTAAAGAAAGGTTGTGCCAGAAGAAGAAAGGTAAACCCTCATACATACACTGCTAAATTACACAGTTAATAAGTGATAGGACAAGAGAAAATGGCCTCAAGATATGTGAAGAGATGTTTAAGTTAGACATTAGAAAAAATTATTTGAAAGGGTCATCAGGCCATGGAACAGGCTGTGCAGGGAAGGGGTTGAGTTTCTATCCCTGGACATATTTAACATTGGGCTTGGTACAGTTGTGATAATGATTAGACTTGATCTTAAAGGTGTTTTCCAACCTAAACAATTCTATGACCCTATGATAAACCTACTTTGTCAACTACTCATTAATTGTTGAGTCCAAAAGTAAGATTCTTCCACTTAATTCACATTTGTTGACAAATTTTCCTATCCCATTTATGCTTTGGTATCCTTTTAAAACCAAATGCAAGACAATTGCATTACATTTCAGCAGCAATTAAAAGAGCACAGTCCATTCTACCCACAGAGTTCACAAAGGGCCAGCAAAGCAGCCTCAGGGGTCTGCTGTGGGAACTCGTACCCCAGAGCTCAGGCTGCTGCATGGAAAGTGGAACTGATATGCCCAGGTACCAGTATAGGCTGGGGACTCACCTCTTAGAGAGCAATGTAGGAGAAAGGGACCTGGGGATCCTGATGGACCGCAGGATGGCCATGAGCCAGCAATGCATTCTTTTGGCCAAGAAGGCCAATGGCATCCTGGGGTGGTTCAGAAGGGGAGTGGTTAGCAGACAGAGAGAAGTTCTTTTCCCTCTCTAGTCCACCCTGGTGAGACTGCATCTGGAGTATTGTGTCCAGTTCTGGGACCCTCATTTCAAGAAGGACACATTACTGCTGGAGAGAGTCCAGTGCAGAGCCATGAAGTTGATAAAGGCGGTAGAACACCTCCCTTATGAGGAAAGGCTGAGGAAGCTGGATTTGGAGAAAAAGAGACTGAGGGGTGACCGACCATATTAATGTTTATAAATATGTGAGGGGTGGGTGTCAGGAGGAGGCAGCTAGGCTCATCTCAGTGTCATCTAATGATAGGACAAGGGGTAATGAGTATAAGCTAGAACACAGGAGGTTCTGCATCAATACGAGAAGGAACTTCTTCACAGTGAGGATGACAGAGCACTGGAACGGGCTGCCCAGGGCGGTTACGGAGTCTCCTTCTCTGGAGACGTTTAAAACCCACCGGGATATGTTCCTGTGTGACTTGGTCTAGGTGGTCCTGCTCTGGCAGGGGGATTGTATTAGGTGATCTTTTGAGGTCCCTTCCAATCCCTAATGTTCTGTGATCCCATGATTCTGTGAAATGCCAGCTTGGCTGCTCTGAGCTGGCCCCATCCAGCTGCAGATGGGGAAGACTCTTCCACAGGCCACGACTGAGTCACCAGTTACAGAGCAGCAGGAGTAGAGTTGGGAGTTGGCTTCACAAAGAAGAAAACCAGCAAATAAAAATAACTGTTCTTTAGGAATCACAAGGGGCTTGAGCACTGAAGCAAGTCTTCTGTCATGACATGGATTAGATGCTGAAGTCCTTTGCTAGCTGCTGGGAATGACTGAGTCGTGCTAGGACTTGTGCACGTGAAACCAACTCTATAGCTCAGGCCACTTGGGACAAGCAGATAGCCTGTAGCTAGTCTGGCAGCTAGGATGGAGAAGGGGCACTGTCCTGTCCTAGTCATGAGTCACAAGTGCCTCATGCAATTTCTCTTTCTCCAGGCAGGCTGTGAGTAGCTGGGGTATCAGCCTGAGCGCTTCAGGCCACTTTTGGTAAGCAGTAGGACACAGCAAGGTGTTCCTGGCACAGGAAGTGAGGTGGATGCACAGGTCTAGGGAAGCTTCAGCTGAAGTCTCAGAAGCAGGACAGGGACTTATCTGTTAAATGGAGTGGGAATGGATTTTCCAATGCTCATCAGTTTGATTCCTCCTTTCCCCAGGTTAATAGTCAATAGTGCTAACTGGGGACACTGTAAACACTTCTCTGAAGCATAAGCCTTTGTCATTATCTAAGGTTTGGGCACCCAAAATGATCAGTTGTCTTTGAAAGTCTTGGCTGCCAGCATGTAAA
The DNA here is from genome assembly GCA_013400115.1 of Rhinopomastus cyanomelas. Taxonomy (NCBI): domain Eukaryota; kingdom Metazoa; phylum Chordata; class Aves; order Bucerotiformes; family Rhinopomastidae; genus Rhinopomastus; species Rhinopomastus cyanomelas. The sequence continues at coordinate 97,287 of VXBP01009860.1, read as the reverse complement.
AGGCTATTGTCAGCATAGCTGTGGTTTTAATGATTTACCCCTGGACATATAAACATCTTTAACTTTTTTTTTATGTTGGAAAATAGAAACTTACATTAATTACTTCTCATATCATTCAACTAAGTGCTTAATTCAGAAGCAACTTTCAGTTGAGCTGTTTGTATTACTGCTTCGTTTGCTTTACCGATTTTTGATATTTTGTTTTGGTTTTCCTTTGTTAGCAGAAAGAAGAAGGTTATTCCAAGTTAAAGAAAGCCAAAAGAAGTAAGCTTTCTATTTAGGATGTTCTGGAGTACTGAAAGGAAACTCTGGGTATGCTCATTACAAATGTTAAGTTTTTTTCTTCGTTACAATAGCATCACACATCTGCCATGGTTCCTACTCCTTTGGGTCATGGCAATGATATCAGCTGCCTGCAAAGGAATCACTTGCTAAAAAAATGGCTTCAAAGTAAGGGGGTAACAAGATGAGATTCTGGGTTTTATTGGATACTGGCAAACAGAGCTTTGCCTTTTTAGGATTTTTTTTTTTGTGAAACAAGCAACGTTAAACACAAAGGAATCTTGTACTTGGGAGAACTTAGAATTTGGCTTAAATGTGTATTTTGATTGGCCCTTTTTCTTTCAGGCTAAAATAAACCTGCTTTTTGTCCTGCTGAGTTTTCATTCCAAAGTGAGCTGAAGTTAAAACCATAAACCATTAAAGTGAAACTGCAGATGTTCTTTAATTACATTACGTGAAAGGGGGTGGCAAAACGCTTTTGTGTTGCTAAGATTTAATCCAAGAACGAAACGGTCTGTCATACAAAATGAATTAATTTAGTTTTGCGAGCGGGTATTTCAACTCACATCATGGGTGGATGTCAGTCTTGACAGCTAGAACAAGGTTTTCCTTTGAATGTTAAGAGTATATATATGTATATATATATATAGCATATGAAACCCTCCAGTTTTATTGAGCTCACCCCTATCACAGGTCAGTGGTAAAAAACATAGAAAGGAGTAGCTGGTACAGGTAACTGCTTCAGAGAGAAATGGAAATATATTCATTCAAAAGAAAATACTGCTGAGAGCAGGATGGTCACACAGGAACAGTAGCACAGAAATGTGTATTTTATAAAACAAATACAAAACATAGCAGGAAAGAAGCAAAATAGACATTATACCTCTTTTAATCTGACTTTTGCCTTCAACGCAAGTAGCCGACTGGCATTTTGTTTGAGATGTACTTTATGTCCTTCCTTTCCTCGCATGGATGAATTTCTTCCAGTGAATACGTAGATGAGTTGTGTGCTTGCCCTAAAGTAAGTCCATTGTATGGAAGGAAGGTTTCCAGAAAGGGCCTTCAAACCTCAGTATCCGGTGTTTCCTCTTCCTGCACGTAGCATTTCATGTCTCCTGCTTTCAGCCAGGTGATTGAGGCATGATCCTTCTTCAGAGGTGATCTGCTTAGCCGTTTGGCTTAGAAATCTGTACATCCGAAGTCTGGGGCTTTCACTGACGACTGATGAACAGAAATGGTGTCTCTGAAAATGGTCAGATCACTTTTGTAATTAAAAAAATGTAATTCTTGTCTTATCAGTAAGCTAAATGGTACAGAGTCGAGTTGGTCATGGCAGGGGATGCTTAAACCCTGGAGAGGAAACAGCAGCTTCCACAAAGTGTTTCAAATATGATTTCTAAGAATCTACTCAGTCTGGGTTCTTCACTGGTGTTGATGATTTGAAAAGAAAACTAGAGCTGAAATAACTTCTGCCATTGGATTAATGCCAACAGTTTTGGTTCTGCAGAGCTTTGCTCTGATTTTCTGTGCTGTGTATCATTGCATGTGCATTTGCAGTGCAAGCTTTCAGTGGGACACTTGAGAATTACCTCTCTGTTTTCAAATTTACTGTGTAGCAAGATTGATGGGCCGGGAGATCTTACAATGGAATTCGGTTATGTAGTCAACAGAAAGGACTTGGATCTGTAATTCATAACCTTTAAACTTTTTTTTACAATGATCTTGCAAAAAGCATCTGTTTTTATAACATAAGTTGTACAGCTTCTTAACTTATCCAAGAAATCACAGCATGACCCTAATTTTCTTCTCTGTTTTGCTAGTGAAAATACTAGGTATGTTAATAAAGCAACGTGAGAGAAGTATTTAACATTTTAAGTAGTTGAACATTAGATTCTAATGCTAAAACATTCCCATTCGTCCTGGCTTTACCCACATGTAGACAGTCCCCCACTGTCTGGGGAATGGCTTGACATGAGGAGCTAGGTATTGAACATGAGTTTGAGACACTCCCTTCCTGCCCCCCGGTTTTGGGATCTGGATTACACTGGGTATATCCTTCTTTTTCTAGGCCATGCAGCTTATGCTGGTGGAACCTCGAGGCTACTGGGGTGCCCAGCTCATGGGGTGGAGACAGGATATTTCCTGCTATGTGAGCTCTGTACAGTCTGTTGGATACATCTACTAGATTTCTGTTGAATTTAATAGGCACTTTGACATCTCTGTGTGGGCAACTAACTGTAGGTAGGTGATCTGAATCTGGACCTCAAAACCATCCCAAGAGTCAGACTTGAACAGTTACTCAGTTTAAATAAAGACCTGTGTGAGTACAGAGTTTTCATAACAGGTTTAGAGATTCTCTTTCAACTGTATTGTCTGTTGTCAAATGAATTCTCCACGCTTAGCATTTTGTTAACAAAAGTCATCCTATTTCAATGCCAAAGCTACCAGGAAAGGGAAATTCGGTTTGTAAGACCAATCAGAAGAACAGGGCTGCAAAAGGAGAGTATGTACTAGGATTGAGTATGTTTTAAAAGCAGGATTTGCATCACAAATGTTGGTGCTAGAACAAACACGTTCAAAACAGCAGTGCTTAAACTCCCAAGTCTTTTCCACTGATCTGCAAAACTCTTCCTGTTGTGCTGCTCCTTTTGTTTTGTCAGTTCCGTAGCCTAACCAAAGGGAGGTAGCCATCAGCAGAAAACAAATGTCTGTTTTATTATCTGTCTCTGTGGAGCGCTAAGATGAAATAGTCTAGCCAACAGCAGAGGAGGTAAATGGAACAATAGGCTCGCTGAACCACCCAAGCCAAAAACCCAGCAATGGAGAAACCACCCACAGGCTGTGTTCCAGGATATCACAGAGAATACCCAGGAAATGCCTGGTCCGATTTATCGTGGTTGGTCTTTCAATGAAATTTCTTTTGTGGTGAGGGATAATTTGTTTCCTAATCAAATCTGGTAGTAGAGACAACCTTTGGGCTGTGCACATTGGCAGGCTGTTGGTACCTAAATATTTGAGACATACTCCAAAAAGCGGATGATCTCAGACCGTTAGTGCTCTTATCCAATCCAGATTCCATTGCTGCGGGATTAGGTTGGGGGTAACCTCATTTACTGTACGGCTCACCATTTCGAAAGGCTTCTCAAGATTCTTTGTGTCTCTTACTTTCTTGTAGAGTTAAGACTGTGCTTTGGCCACCTGATCTCAGCTGGTTAAGAAGGTGTGAATAGACTTTGGCAATCCAAGTTCTCCCAACACCGCAATGGACTGAAATATTTTGAGGGCTTTTTGAAGGTTGAGCTGCCTTTTGGTGTCTTTTGTAATCCAAACATTTTGTTATCTGAACTTTTTCTTTTCCTCCATTCAGGTTCCCAAGAGCGCATTGAGGTTCTCTGAGCTGAGTTGAGTTTTGCTCTAGTTCCTGTTGCTGGTACCTGTTTCTGGATGAAATTAAATAAATACAGCACTAAATAAATACAGTCAAGTGACTCCATATATCAACAACTTCTCTGGACAGCTTAGGTTAATAAACCTCTGAAGAGTTTGAAAATCTGGCTAATTTCTTAGTTTTTGAATCACAATTTGTCTGTCCTAGTACTTGCTTACACACTTGATCATTCTTCCAGCTCTTCCTAAGTTTCAAGTCCATTTTTAAGAGATGTAATTGTATTTAATTCTTTACTACAATGCCCAGGCCTCTTCATTTCATCAGTAAAACATGCCTAAATAACTTTTCCCTGTCAAGTCAAATGGTTAAAAAATAAATGGCACTATTTTTCCTGGGAGAATAGTCTGAAGGCTGAATTTGATTCAAGCTTCTTGAATTCTTATCGTCATTTTAAATGAATTTCCACGTTCAGAAAAGAAACTGCTCTGTTAAAGATTTTTTTGCCTGATTGGTAGCACTGTTCTTCACCAGAAGGTAACTGCCCCTCAGGCAGCTCTATCAGCACAAATGTATCTTCAGTGCCCTACGTGAAGGTGAAGTTATAAATACCTAGGAATATATGATTGTTGCCCCAGAATCACTGGCTTTAAGTTAATATTATTGTGTGGAAAATAAATGCCACACTACTCCTAAACTCAAATGGTACGGAGCGAAACGATACTTAGCCCTTGCTTTGGAAATACGTTTGCAAGGCTCTTTTCCTGACGGGATCGATGCAATGGATGTTCACGCGCCACGGCAAAACCTCTCTGGGTTTGTATTGCCCTAGCTGTAGTTTTATTTACCTCATTTTTCAAAGCAGGATTTTGCCCTAATAAAATGTCAACTTCTGTTTCATTTATTTTGCTTTTTCTCAAATGGTGACTGGTAACAAACCCTGATCTAATGGTGCCTGTGTTTAAAAGGTAGTGGGAGCTTACAAAAACACACCTATGTTTCATCTGTAACACAAAAAACGGAAAACAACACAAATACTACACGAAGTACAGCGACGTGCTCAGCGGGAAATCCAGTTGTACTTACACTTTGCCTGGGAATTAGTATGCAAAGTTGCTTTTCAGATGCTGTGGGTTAGCTATGTCATAGGTTTGGCTGTATGTGCTTGGTCTTCTCCTTCTCTCACTGTATGAAAAGGGCTGTAGAGCAGCTGCATTTCCACAGTGCTGTGTCCATGAATGCTTCGTTTGGTCTGTCACCTGCTTTTGAAATGCTGCTGCTTGCTGCACTTGCCTCGTGTTGCTTTGTTCTTGCCTTGTCAAACATTTACGTTGTTTTCTGTTGTCTGTTGTAATGTAATTATTGCGGGTCCAGTTTCTTCCATTTAAAATAAAAGATGGAATTACGTGTTCGTGATCAATTGACAGATTCCTTCCTCTGTGCTGCAGGGGAGGATCCTGCCATTCTGCCACACCAGTTCACTCCTTGTAACTGTGCAGCAAGGTGTTGGTAGTGCTGGGTGCAGGAGAGGTGGTGCAAATGCTGCTAATGGTGGGGGAGAATTAGTGCTTAACTTATTCTCACTAATTGGGCAGAAAGCCTCATTTCTGGCAGAGACATGAAGCTGTGAAAGCACAGGGAGCCCTTGGTGTCCAGGATCAACTGGAGACTCCACATGTGATTTCTGCAGGTTGATTTCTCATGATTAAAGGAATAGACACCTCCACCTGCTCCGTCAAGTCTGAATTTCGAAGTTTATGAATTATATTATAGGTGCTTAAAACAGCAGGGAAGCCTTCTGCTTGTTTCCTCTGCGCCACTTTCTTACCAGCTTGTACTCAACAGTTGCTTTGAAAATAGATTCTGACCTCTGGAAGTACCATGTCACTACATCACAGACTAATTTAGTAAATCTGGCAGTTTGACAGCTGCGGCTCAACCTCTCACCTAAAAGTTTGCAGCCAGGATGAGCAAGTAACAATTTCCCTGGGATCTGTGCAGAGCTTGATGCAACCTCTGAACAGCTTAATCCCCCCAGGGAAGTGTTAGAATCTGGGATAAAGCTGTCTAACTGTGCTGGAAAATATGTGAAGATTGTTCCCTAAGAACTCACAGTTCTCTCAGCATCACACACCGCCTCCTGCAGCAGTAGTTTTAATTGTTCAAAACGGTGACAACAACTTTCTTTTTAAATGCAGTGTGTAAGAGGAATGTAACTTTGCCTGAGTGAGAGGAGTTCAGGAGTACTGGAAGCTAATTCGTCTGATCTTTCTGCAGGATGAAGCTCTTTGTCTGGGATCAAATAATCACTTTTGGGAGCAGTTTTTGAGCCGCCCAATAGGTGTGTGCATATACAGCATCCTGGCTTGTCTCACAGATAGTGTGGCTAGCAGGAGTAGAGAAGGGATTGTTCCACACAATTCAGCACTGATGAGGCCCCACTTCAAGTACTGGGTTCAGTTTTGATCCCCTCACTACAAGAAAGACATTGAGGAGCTGGAACAGGTCCAAAGAAGGGCAACAAGGTCTGGAGGACAAATCTTATGAGGAGCAGCTGAGCAAGCTGGGACTAGACTGAAGAAAAGGAGGCTGAGGGGAGACCTTATTGCTGTCTGTAACTACCTGAAAGGAGGTTGTAGAGAGATGGTGGTTGGTCGCTTCTCACAACTAACAAATGATAGGACAAGAGGAAATGGGCTCAAGTTGTGCAAGAGGAAGTTTAGATTGGACATTAGGAAAACCTTCAGTATTGAAAGGGTCATCGGGCCTTGGAAGAGGCTGTCTAGGGAGGGGGTTGAATTGCCATCCCTGGATGTGTTCAAAAGTCATGTCGATCTGGAGCTTAGGGACAGAGTTCAGCGGTGGCCTTGGGACAGTTGGGTTGATGGTTGGACTTGATGCTTAAAGCTCTTTTATAACCTAAACAGCTACCTGAATCTCTGATTCTGTGATATGTATGCACGTACGTGTTAGAGCACATATGCTTGCATGCACACACACACACAGAGAACTGTGTGTCCTTATAGATGTGTAAGAAAAACATGGAATATTTTGTTCCAGTACAGACATTTCAGGTCAGCAGCAGCTTTTGGTAGTTCCCAAACTTTGGTACCAAAGTGATGTGTGAGTGGTAATTTTCATTTCTCCGTGCTGATTCCTTTGTCCACTATAAAGAACACTCTATCGACAGGAGCGGGCTGCCAGAGCTTAGCTGGATTTAACCCTGCTGTCTCTGTCGGTACATGAGCTTAATTAAGTGCTATCCAACCATCCACTGCTCTTCAAATACATCAGCTGTTAGCCGAGTGTGTCCATGGCTGTAGCCTGCAGCGTGACTGTGCTGTGAAATCCTGGGGGGTTCTAGTGCAGCGGTGAGGGTAAAACTGTATACGTGTCAGGACCTGGTGCACCAGTCCGTGCACCGCAGGCATGCCCCGGGGCTGAGATGGTTGAAACTTACCATAAATAAACACAAAGTTTGTGGCTATGTGCCTCTCAGCTCCCCCAGTTCAGTACAATGCAATTCCCTTAGTGATGCCTAGTATGACAGCATAGATTTTAGCAAGAATTCATCTTGCAAAGCAGCTGGTCGCCTGGCTCAGCTTAGCCAAGGAACAGTACCGGGGAAACCAGCTCAGAGTGCTCAGTGTCAAAGCACTTCCCAGAAGAGAAGTCAGGAGGATTGTTCCACTGGGAGGTACTCCCAAAATGTGGGATGTGCCTGCACATCCTAAACAGATGCAGATGCCTATTTAACTTGTTGTGTTCCATTTCCTAATTATATTAGGCAGTAGAAATGTTTTTATGGCAACTGGATCTGCATGGCTCTGAGATATTTCGCAGTGCATGAGGTAAAGGAAGCAAAATTAAACCCCTGCTGAAGAGGGAAGAAAGAGTAGTAAGTTGTAATTCAAAATGATAAAGCATAGTTTTCAGTCTTCAAAAGAAAAACTCATCAGAAAATTAGCTTCATTTCTTTTTCTACCATTTGTGTAATGTACAACAGTATGCAAAGGAGGAAGTGGACTCTCAGCAAAGCAGATAACGTTCTGCAGCTCGCTGTGCATCTTTAAACATCTGTGACCAGCCTTGGAAAGGACTGAAAAACTACCATGGTAGTTCAAACATTCACTAACCAAGACATTTCCTTAGTAATTTCTACTGAAAGAGAGTTTAAGTCAGTCCATAATTTTTGTTTGCTGGGAGATCAGACTCTCTGAAGGCTGACTAAAGTCTGTCGTCTTCTATCTGATCTCTCGGCTCCGTTCGGAGTGTGCTCACCAAATCACCGCCTAGACGAAGCGACCACACTGACCAGCTCAGGTAATTATTTTCCAGTCTGACAGCACTAACTTGATGTCCTGCCTCTGCAGGTTTTTTTAATTCAGAAAGAACAATAAAGTAGAAATTACGCAAATGCATCCCAGTAATGGGAAACATGTAGTTCCCAACACCAGGGCACCCAGCCAGCGCAGCTTGCTATTAACCACACATCTTCATTAATTCTCATTTAGAGTGTAATTGATTGATGTTAGCAGTGTACGTTCAAGCAGCGTGAGCTACCGTTCAGATGTAACATAAAAATCACATAGCTTTCGGGCTTTCCACACTGGGACGACTGGATGTGTGTGTGCCCATGTGTCCGGGGAGCTGACTGGGTGGGAGTGGACAAGACGTTTTGTTGAATCACAGAGGCCCTCCTTTGGCAGCTGGTTTGCCTGTTTGACGTATGGCTACAGAGGCTAATTAATTTTAAATATGTCCAAATTAAAAGGTGTAAAGGTACTCACCTCCTGAATACAATTTGGTGATTAGGAGCCATTGGGAATTCATAACAATCATGCTGGGAGTGTTGGTACTCTGAATGCTGCACACGCCTTTACTGGGGGAAGTGTTCACCTGCTTGCAGCTTTTCAAATGCTACTGGAAAGTTTAAAATGTTAGAAGAATGTTATTTTCTGCTTTGCATCTTTAAGTATTTGTTCATTTTTGTGCCAGACTTCAGTCAGCCAAACCCCTCCCCGATTTTTGTGCTGTTGTATGGAATTTGTAACCCAAGGTAAAGATCTAAAGCAGTTACTGGTCTCTAGAAAGGTGAGCACAGGGTTGAATTTCAGGGGAAATTCTCTGTGAAGTAGAAAAACAAAGATTCGCAGAAGGGAAGTCTTCTGGCAGCTGAGCCCCTTCCCCCACACAGTGAGGGCAGGCCTGTCAAGCTGGAACCCCACTCAGACCTCCTGAGCCGTGCATCAGTAGTGTGGTAACACTAGAAGTAGGTGACATTAATTTTTAAGACAGCTACTGTTAAATGGGAACTACCAGACTTTGTGAAGAGGGTAATAGACCTGTCAGAGCTACGTTTTCACACCACTACATTTTTATTCCCATGTCTCTGAAGAGTCAGTATCTGTTTCAGTTACAGCAACACTCAGTTACTGTGCTGTTCCACACGGTACCCAGGGGAAATGTGATGCAAAGTTTAGCTCCTGCAGATGAACTGCACATGTCTACTGCTGCATAATCAGGGTGAGACTCTCCAGAATAGTTCAGAGTAACAACACAGCAGCTTTTTAACACGCTTGTTACGAAAAGGCTCTAGCATTGAATTCACCAAGTGGGTTTCTTTCCTTTTTGTGAACAAGGAATAAAATGTTCGCACTGTTTCATTAAGATACAATTCATTTCATTAGCACTTTTAGATATAACAGCCGTGTCAGCTCGAAAGCTCCAAAGTTAGTTGGAAGTTGCATAAGATCACTGGATATGACATTTGTTCTGATGAGCTTAGGCTGGGGAAGACACAATTGGAGAAACAGGCTATGAGTAGGAACAGATTGCTGTTACAACTGATTCCAGTTCATCTGGTTCTTCCATTCAAGCTAATCAATCAATCAATCCATCAGTCTTACTGACTGTCTCATTCTCTGCAGTCCCCTCTCCCACAGGTGCATACAGTCCCCATGCAGAGCTTTAGTGCTCTGCTGGCACCCAAACTAGGGTCTTGCCACCTCCTCCTCATGAACTACAGTGTGCGTGACGTGTTTTTGGAAATGCTCCACAGGAGCAATCAATGGGGCTGGCTTTCATCCCCCCATTTTGGTCTTTTGAGACGGAGGTATTTCATTCTTAGCAGTACATATCCTTTTACCTTTTCCTTATAACTTTCATACCTGGGGGAAAAAACCTTTTGAGATAAAGCTGTGAGCACAGGGTTTCTGTTGATATCTTTGCTCCTGTCTTTTTGTATCCCTGTCCTTTCTGCATCAGCTTCTATTTCTCCTTGGTTGTGCTTAACAAAGTGCTGACAGTCCTATCCATGATAATGTTTTGCCTCCTCCTGCTTTTTATCCTGCTCTGTGGTCAGATGGCCACAGAACCTAGATCTCACATGTCAGGAGAAACCAGCGGCAAGGAATGCAGCCCACTTGTGCCTATTGCTCCTGCATCAGGCACCTCAGACTCTGTACCTGGGTCATTTCTGAGCAAACCAGTGCTCCCCACAGCCACTTTATACAGCCTCAGAAAAGAGTGGCTTTGATTGCAAATGGTTAGTGCCAAGATGCTGATGCCGCATGTCCGCAGGCTCTGCCCAGCTGGTTGTCTCTCCTGGTGCCCCGAAGTCCACCCCTGTTTCCCCTCTCAGGCTTTCAGTGCTTATCCAGGTCACTTCATGGTGCTACACGAGTGTCATGGAACTCATTCCCTCCTGGGCCAGGTCCCAGTTAATGCTGTGTGTGAGTGTGTGCCAGATACCTATTGCTGAGCAGCCTGGTGTGCCCTGGTACCTAGACAGCCCAGTGTCTCCCACAGGGCTTGCTCTCTTCCGCAGGCTGATGTTTTGGTAGTTTCCTAGCCAGAAATCTCTCTCACTAGTCAGTACTTTCTTACCCTGCCTTGGCTTCTACACTTGCTTCAGCCCAGGCAGGACTGCGAATTTTGCTAGTTGTTTGCTCTTCCAGGATTTGGTTTGGAAGCACCTTGAGAGAGGTGCAATGGGTCTTGTCCTTCAAAGTGGTGGCTTTTACAGGGTGCAAGGGTGAGGGGTCATGCTGATGACCTCAGAGGGAGGATCATCTTTCCCTGACAGCACCACCATCTTCTAGTGAGTGATGTCCCTGTTTGTTGCAGGGTCTAGATGATCTTTGGAGGTCCTTTCCAACCCTATGATTCTATGATCTTTCTTGTAGCTCCTAAAACCTTTTGTGCCAAATGGTCAGCGATCACTGCCAAGAAGCATTCCTCCAGTTGTGCATATGGGTACCTGGAAAGTGATCCTGTAACAACCCAAGATGAGGTGACAGCTATACCAGCCAAGAGTTGCCAGAGTTCATATTGACACAGAAGCCATCTAACAAGAAAGCTCTTGTGCCTACTGCACAGCTTGGTTCCCTTGAGGTACTACCAGAACTACGCAATGGGTAGGTGTGTGGAGGGCATGAAGGACAGAAAGGATAGATCTGTGACTGCATCCATCAGTAGCCCTGCACAGTTCCACAAGCACCTACTTTCTCTGCTTTCAAGTTTTACTTCCTACCTCCCTTGCTTTGTAGTGGGGCCATTAATCACATTAACTCTTAGAGACATTCCCAACAACAACATGTCCTGCACTGGTTTCCGTGGGCTCAGCATGGCTTCCTTTGCGTTTTTAGAAAAGTGATGGCCTTGTTTGTGATTCCACTGCCATGGCAAGTCTTCATGGTGGGTCTGGCTCTATGTTGGCTTCTGAAACATCCTGGACAAGGCATCAAGGCTGTGACAGTGCATGTGTGACTCTGTTGCACAGGTCTGAGCAAAGCGCGGGGATGAGGAAAGCTAAGGCTTCTTTAACTGAGGTCAATGCCAGTGGGCTTTGACCTCTGCAATGAAATGAAGTCCGTGCCTGTGCAGGTGCTCAGGGAACCCTGAGGGTGCTGATGCTGATGGCTTCATTCCATACCAACTTCTAGTTGCTGGTGGCGAGTGCAGGTTGTTGCTGCAGTTCGGAAATTACCAGAATTTTCTGATGTACAGATTTGTGCTCCACCCTACTCTCCTTCCTAGGG
>VXBP01009860.1:0-85209 GCA_013400115.1 Rhinopomastus cyanomelas | reverse complement strand
ATGTGATGGCATTTGTGACACAGGTTCTAGTTTGTGTGCACTAACTTGGTTAACCTTTTCTTCTTTTCTGTGTACAGTTACAGATTTAATGAAACCTTTTCCAGTTTCCGTAAGCTATCCGTTGTCTGGCAAAACTTTCTGAGATCTCATTGAGACCTAATTGCTTTGTTTTCTTTTGCTTTATCTTTAGTTGTGGTCTTGAACCCACCACAACTGTTAAGACTGAATTTCACCACCTCTTCCTTTTTTGGGTTGTAGTGGTAAATAGCAACCAGATATTTATGGCTCTGGGTGAGTACAGTGTAAGCAAGTTGGGAGAGAGCTGCAAGGACCTGGGTTTAATGCCATGCTCAGGTTTGCTAGGGTGTCCTAAAAGGCTGTGGGTTAGCTGCAGGAGTGCTTCAGGTGTAACCTAATAAAAGGGTACAGAGGTGACCTCAGAGATGAATCCTGTAGTTCTTGACTTTGCTAATTACAAGCCATGGGAGTTTCCACACATGAGATTTGGCCCAAAACTATTCTTAGTACTTGGGAAGTGCATTTCATTGCTTGGAGTTTGTGATGAAATTGGGACGTGCGTTCTCATGCCCCTTCAGCTCTCATTTATCAGCATTGCTGCGCTGGAACAAAAATGAGTGACCTTAGAATGGAGACGTTTATGTTACAAACCCAGTCGTACGGTATGTGTGGGAAACGTGGATATTCCTGAGATACGATCAAAACAAAACCCAGATGACTTGAAGAGACTGAAGTAACATTATCTTTCCTTCATTCCACCCAAGCAGAATTTAAATCTGCTGCAGGCAGTCTCTAGAAATAGCTCTTAGTGCGATGCCAGAATATCCTGCAGGAAAGGGGCAGGACACGAGTGTGTGGATTGTCTTTGATCCCCTTCAGCTGTGTGGAGAGGTGTAACTGGGTAACTGCACTAGTGGTCGTTGGATAACTGATTGATTCACAACGATTAGGTAAGCGCAGGGATGTTCTCTCGCAGGGGAGGACAACAACAAGCAGTCAGACCATTCTCCCCGTTCATGATTAAAATAAATCTTGGCTGCTTTGTGTTGAAACTGGCCTTAGTAAATTTTTGCTGTGACTTTCTGGAATAGCAATTTGGAGGTTAGATGGATTGGGAGAGGAATGGTTGGTATTTTACTTTTCGTGCCCTCACCCCGGGGCTCTCTCTTTCGTTTTGCATCTCTGTGGGCTTCAAGGTTGGTGGATTAACAAAGTAATCCCGAGCTTGTCTTGGGTTTTTGGTATGTCCTTGTGGTCCCATCCTCCTGCACCCGGTCTGTAAACAGCAGATGTTCCCTCCCCAGCACAGTGACATTAATGTAGGGAGTGACATGGGCAGTTCTTAAATGTGAGGGCACTGAGCCAAAGTGTTTCAGTCAAAGCAGTAAAGCAGGTGATAGCACTAAGAGCAAAACTTCCACAGGTTTCAATGAATGAAGATCCAGATTCTCTTTATTCTCCTCACTGTGACCTCTGCATTTCTGAGTAATTCCAGTTTCTTCTGGGCATCTGAGGCCTCAGTTTCTCTGTCCATCTTAATTTCAAGGTAGAGCTGGCAGAGAAGAAACAGCTTTCTGATGCAAGTACAGCTATTTCTAAGGTTTTCTTCCCTGTGAGTTTCATTACAGGCAGGTGAAGCTTTCAGTTTTATTTCATTCTCTTTCGTCAGCCAAGCTGTGGGCTGGTATTTCTTTAGCTTCCAGCGCGGTTCTGGTCTGTTCCTTAGTGGACTTCTCAAACTTCATGAACAGACACTTGAGACAGACAAGACTGCAGATGTTCTTTATATAAAGCAGAAGAAAATATGTATTGTTTTAATTTTGCCAATTCTCAATAATACCTGCCTAGAGAAATACTAAAATAAAAGCATATGCTCATATAAAGCTCAATGCCTTTGAAAAGGCTGTATAAAACACACACTGACTGGGGGAGCTTAAACTCTTTGATTCATTTAAATACATATCTGGGAGTTTATAATTAAAAATGCGGAGCGTTTTGCTGGAGCAGATGCATCTTGCCAGTGCCTGACCCTCACCTACCAAAGCTCTCTTACTGCATGAGAAACTTATTGTAAGAATAGATGGCTGGAAGCCAGCATCAAACGGATTTAATTGAGAAACAAGTGAGAGTGATTAGCCGTTGGAACACGCTGAGAGAGGAAGAGGAAGGCTTTCCATGTCTGGGTGTCTTCAAATCAGCGATCAATCTCACCTGGAAGAAATAAGTAATCCAAGAAATATTTGGGGGGCCTCAACAAAGGGTAACTGTATGAAAGTTAAGGGCCTGTGATCTATGGAAGACCTCATTGTGTAATGATCCCTTCTGGGCTTAATGCAGAGTTCAGAGCAAATTAAAATGCTGGTAACGTGCGTGTGACTTTCTGAACTCGGAATTCTCTTGCAGAAGTTTTACTCTGAGTCTGGCAAGCTCCGAGCCTACAACTATTGAGTGAATATGGAAACAATTTTGAAGAAGCCCAGTTTTGAGACGTTGCCAAGAAAATCATGGGCCCACGTGTCACAGGAGATATTTGTAGGTGAAAGCTCACAGCAGAGAGCAGCTGTTTTTTTCTTGATGGGCCATAAGGAGCCAAACTGAGAGACTGCGTGCCTTCCACTGGCACTCTCTGGCCCAGAAAACCCTTTGGTGACGCCAAGTGTCAAACTAAGATAATTCTTTGACCTCTAAGTTATTCTAGATGGCCATTAAATGTAAATGCTGCCAGGATTTGATTGCCTTCATGCTTGACAAGTCTCAAGACAGAGAAACAGATTGAGCAAACCAACTTGTAAGTCAGTGCCAGTTCTCCACAAACACATTTCCACCTAAGAATTAACTCCTGGTAAAACATTTTATCATTTGATAAAACTGAGCTGTCAGGGGTTAAGGTACAAGAACAGGAGAAACAAATCATTACCGGCACTTACTGCGTGAAGGTGTTTGTGGTGATAGATCCTCCACACTGAGGACAGCAGACAGGCACTGCTCAGGGTGTGCAGCAACGAGCACTGGGAGCACGGGTAACCCACTGCGATGATAACTTCATCATCAGGCACAGGGTTCATGATCAGCCAGTGTTTAAAACAGCCATAGGAATGGTGGCAGATCTGTGCAGGCATAATGAATGGCTAGTAATTAAAGGAGGAAGAATTCAGCAGCTTTTCTCTTTGCAGTAAATTGTTCGTGAGATATTTTTAAAAATGCAGCTCTTTCAACCCATTTTTGTAATGTTTCTCTTGTGAAATAGACAGAGATGTTTTAATTTCAGGCCAGCACTTGAACCAGTGGGTTGGGTTTTTTTCAAAATTAGAAAAAAAAAATCAGTTCCTCTGCTGAGTGGATTCCTGTGATCTAAAGCCACAAGTGAGATATTTCCCCTGTTATCAATATGCAGCTGCTTGCTTTAAACTGCTAACTTCTGAAACACTTCTTCATACACGCCTGCGATAGAATATCTCGTGTGGAAATAAATGAGTCTGCGAAAGCCTTTTAATTACTTTACTTCAGAGAAAAGATTAAAATCTAAGTCACATTCTCTCTGCATCCACTTGTAACTTGAAAGAATGAAAGAGAGATTCATCATTTTCACACCAAATACAGAACAAAGTCTATTTTTTCCTTTCCCTTACACCATCTGAAAGCCTTGAGATTCCCCCTCCCACCTGCTGTGCCAAGTACAAATTAAGGATCTGATCTAGCAATTGCTTCTGGGCACAGCACCGGCTGCGGGGCAGCAGTGTGGATTTGGTTCAAAGCCACCGATCCCCTCAAGTGCTGGGAATCAAGCTCTGAATATGCAAATATTGCCCATGACTTGATGATCTCAAGGGGCTGTTCCAACCTGAGTGATTCTATGGTATCTAACTGTAGCTGTAAGAACAGATTATTGTTACTGCTTCCATTTGACCGAACTCGAACACCGTTTAACAATAAAATGGCCTGGTGAGCTTTTGGAGGGATGAGCGTACTTGACTTGAGGGGTTGTTTAGGAACCAGGTTGATGAGAAACTAGACCTCAACATTTGGATCTGTCAGAGCTCATATTGCCTTGTAGTGCTGCTTGCTCCCGGTGAGCACACTGAGCCGTCTGCCCCACTGCCAGGGAAGCCATCTGCTGGGAATAAATGAAAAGATGAGGGTTTAAATACATCCTGATGGGCTATAGCTGGTGAATCCCACCCGACACTCCCCAAAGCCGTGAAAACCCTGATGGCAGTTTGGTTTGCTGTAATTTGCACTTTGTGCTTGCATTTTAAATCGGGTGCACATTAATGCATCAGTTATCTGGAATGAGCAGTGCAGCAGCGAGCTTTTTATACAGACTTATTCAAGGCTAGCTGATTTTTAATGGCTGTGATTAGTTGCATTCAAAATTACAGTCATCAAAATAAAATTACATACAGGACAGAATAGGAGGGTTTGACATCAAAACGGGCCAAGTTTTAGAACAGATGCCAAACTGATTTCTAATGCTGATTCAAATAAAATGTTTATAAGAATTATTTATGCTTTGATCTCAGCACTTAAAAATAAGATTTTGTTTATTAAAAAATACTTGAGAGCTCTTAGACACTATGTTAATGGAGAGCATGTCCATATTTATCAATACTACAAAGAGTGACACTAAAATTAGGAGTTTCTATTATATAGCCCAGTGAGCACTATTCACAGCAACAGAATTCTGAATGTTATGGGGAGCTCTGCATCACAAAGTTCCCTTTTGCTCGAAGGCTCCAGTCCCCGAGTGGTGAGCCTGTTCTCTAAAAATAACCACTTGAGTTGGGGCTTCCACAATGCCCATTTTGCAGAGTGGTCTGGAAACCCTGGGGTTTACGCTTCGAGGCAGCTCACAAGTTAAGGTTCTCCCTAGGTACTGGGTATAAACATTTTGGCATCGGCGGGACCACATCATTTTCGGAGCAGCCCTGGACAGGCCCTAGCTTAATGTCTAGCAGGCAAGAAAAATCCACGAGTTCAGTGCCATGTTCCTGTGGATGCTTCCCAGAGCAGATACATTTCTTCCCAAGAGATGGGCTCTGGTTAACTGGTATTCCTCTGTCTTTTAAAAGTTGCTATAGATTTTCCCAAGCAGCTGGCTGTGGAGGGTTTCCACGAAGAACAAGGCGTAGGAACCCTTGAATATAATGGTAAGAAGCACTGCACTTCTCTACAGCAGTTTATCCCCAGAATCTTCTGTAAAGTCTGGTCAACTGCTGGCTGTTTTGCTTGGCTCTGCTCCACGCCTCCGAGTGGTTTCTCTCAGCGTCTCGCTCAGTGCCTGCACTGGGAGCAGATTTCCTGCTAAGATCAGGTTTTCCCTGTGCCTCTCGGGTATTGTGGACCTCCTAACAGAATTAGTCTGGGGGCCTCCGCTGCGATTTGACCGATAGCAGAAAGGGTTTCAGTTCCCTGGACTCTGTATTTGACATTTATGCTGTGTTCATGCCCGCTGTATATTGTTTCAACCCATTCCATCGCCTGCTTCCCTCTGAAGCTCTGCCAGATGCCACCTCACCTTTACAGCCTGCAACTGAAAGTAGATGGATTTGCACCAGACTTGCTCTGATGTCTGACCTAACCTGTCTGCCTTAACTCCAGCCCCTGCAGCTGTAGTGGAGGTACTGCAGCCTCCTCTCCTTCCTTCTGAAGGGGTGTCAGAGCGCTGATTGTCAGAAAGGGGACCTGGGGCTCTTGACTGACAACCAGCTAAAGATGAGCCAGTGTGCCCAGTTGACCCAGAAGGCCAATGTCATCCTGGCTTGTATCAGAAATAGCATGGCCAACAGGAGTAGTGGAATGATTGTCCCCCATCTATTAAGCACTGGTGAGGCCACACCTCCAGTACCGGGTTCAGTTTTGGGCCCCTCAGTACAAGAAGTGCTGGGGTGGGTCCAAAGAAGAGCAATGAGAAGCTGGTGAAGAGTTCAAAGGTCATAGGATCATAGGATGTTAGGGGTTGGAAGGGACCCAAGAGATCATCAAGTCCAACCCCCCTGCCAGAGCAGGACAAAGCTAAAGATGAAAACTTATCTTCTGGAAGGGCCCTATAAGGTCTTCCTAAAACTGTTTCTCCAGGCTAACCAATCCCAACTCTCAGTGTATCCTCACAGACAAGGTGCTCCAGGCCTTGATCATCTCCTCTGAAAACAACTACATATGAGAGTTCTTTGAAATACATAGAAAAACGGATAGTAGCAAAGCTCTGCTTTGTGGACTTACTGCTCGAGGAGAAATGCATTAGTGTTTGTGGGGATCTCAGCCTGTGAGTCCCAGGGGCTGTAACAGAGGCAATTCCAGTCTTCAGATCAATAGGTTGCCTTCATGTAATTTAGAGTCAGGATATTTGTTCCATCTTTCTGAACCTGACTGTGAACTTGTTGATCAAAGTAGCCCAGCCTGTATCGCAACAGTCTTTGTACCACTGTAGACTCTGTTGTGGTGCTAAAGGGGACCTGCTGGGTCGGCTGTAGGTGATACAGAAGCGACCCCCTGTGCTTAGCAAGAATCAAGCACGTAAAAACGCCCCAGGGCCGTAGGAATGAGGTTTGGAACGACTGAGGCTTGGTCAAGACTTGGTAGGTTGTTTTGGTTTTAATTTTCAAGCAAGGCCAAACCCTCCTGAAGTTTGCTGTTAGGTGTCACCTGCTGATTTCTCATTATTAAAAATACATTTTCTTCCTTGCCCCAGGGTAACAAGTACCAAATACGAGGCAGTGCATAACAAATGCACGTGTCAGAGCACAGCCTGACTCTGCAATTTCACTTGCCTCGCTAGGCGAGATGTTAGTCTGTCACCAGAATGATGCCAGATTGCAGCCAGTGAGGATCTGACTGCTAATTTTCCTCTCCCAATGATCTGTTGTAATCTGAAAATTCCATTAACATTCCTGTTTCACTGTTGTTAGCTGAGAACGTTCCATGCACTTCAGTCATTTCACAAATAAACTTGTTGTGATGTTTCCTTGTTCTGCTGAGGAAATCTCTGAGTAATGTGAAAGGAATGAAAATGTGCTGCCTTTCTTTCCTGTAAGGAATCTACTGTAAAAGATGGTGGTGCCAGCAGAACTGTATTTGTGAGAGCAGTTGTGGCTTTCCTGCTAGCGGGGCTGTGACACCTATTCTGCCTGACTCTGACATGTCCCATTTGATAACTGATGAGACTGCACAGACAGCTTAAAGCATTCAACAGCAGATCCTCAGACTGTGTGAAAAGCCCCGGCTCCATTCACTTCGCTGGAGATGTGCCTGTTTCCACCAGCTGGCATAGTGTGAAATGCAGCTATTGTCCGCGGAGGGAAGAGGACAGGAAATATCGAACAGGCAGCCGCTGACAAATGGGCTATATGTGACAATAAAAGAGGAGCAGAATAAAATCCCCATTACTTTTTTTCCAGTGCTGTTATTAAATGCTTTTCCACTAACTAATGCCGCAAATCTTCTTTTACTACCTACGAGCAGCTGGCTTGTGTTTAGCACAGACGGCAATTTACAATGTGCTAATAATTGCTGAGCAACCAGCTAGGGGAAGCCTTAAGGTAACTCCCAGATATTTTCAGGTTGCAAGAAAATTAGACCAAAGATCTTCAAGTATTCATCCCAGACGTTAAAAAGACAAACCGTGGTTGTCATTGGTAACAAACCAGCTCACAGCCACATTCCTGTGCAGCCTGGGCACCTACTGAAGGGAGTTTGATTCTGTGACTCCTTTGCTGTTTGACAGACTCCTTTGCTGTGGATACGATATGTTCTGGTCCAAGACAATAAAGCCCCTGGGCATAACATAGCTGCAGCAATTTGTGCCAGTGATTTCTAGCTGCTCACCCCGTGGATAACAATATCCCTAATTCTCAGCAACAAGCCTTCGCTCTCTCTCTCTCTGATCGCTGATTTCAGAGGAGCAGGTTTTGTTTCCTTTGTAGCAGATGCCAGTCTCTGTTTCTTCTGCCCTGCAGCAAAGAACACAGTGTTGATTAGAAAATAATGGCTTTTACTGCCTCTTCCCTGCAGATGTGATAAGGCATGGCGAGGTAGTTGCCTTTATCCTTTCTGGCTTTCATTCTCATGAAATCCCTTGCTGTGATGTTTTCTGGAAGTCCAAGCTGCAATGGAGCTTGGAGGCAGGAGCAATGTGAGGCAGGAGAACGTGAGGCAGGAGCGTTGGCAGCTGCCATCAGCTGGGTGCTGTTGCAGCTTCGAGCAGAGGAGAAATCCCAGTGTCTCTGAGCTTGTTCCTACCCAGAGACACTTCCAGTCTTCTTCACGTGATGTGGGTGCCATTTATGAAAAATTACTGGTTTTGCATCACTACAAGGGGTGAGTTTCAAGGTCTCCAGCACTGAAATAATTGAAAACCGCTAATTAGGAGAACTAATGGCCTTTGACTTAATCTAACAGCCTTTGACTTAATCTTCAGATCTGTTGTAGGTCATGTCTGGGGGAATATGGTTTCATGCAATCCTAAATTAATGAGACCTTTGCTGTTAGTGACAATGCTCTCTTTGTGGTTTATGGTTACTGAAGAATATTTTTTAAAAGAAGACTTTGTGCTCTCAGAACAATTTATTTTGGAACAAGAGTGTCTATAAACTGCAGGTGTCTCATTAAATTCTGCTGGTGATTAGAAGAAGCAGCCATGTGCAGAGATGTTCATCAGGGGCTTCATGATTTGTGTTGTCATGCTCAGTTTTTCCCTAATAGCTACACACTGCTTGGCACTGATGCTCGGCTGCTGTGAGCAAACTCTGCAAAAACCGTTGGTTTCCATTCAGAAGTGAGTGGCATCAAGCCAGCTGCTGATTGATGGACTGACACATACCCCTCCCTAATAACCATGAGAACATGTGCTACCTACCTGTCTCCTTTCTTCAGGAGTACACTAAAAATGAATATTCCACTGACAAACAGAAGCCTGCAGCAGGATATTTTCACTGCCCATCTCCACAGAGAGATCCACAAAGGGTTGCCTGATACAGTTGCGCTGGAGAGAGAGAGAGGTCAAGAAAGTTTGACAGTATTCCCAGTTCTGGTTAAATGGTTTGGCCCAGGGGCAGGATGGATACGTGCCCATTTCTTCCCAGCATCACCAAGTGTTTGAAAACAGCAACTTGGCATAATGCTGTGTGTGCAGTTTGGAAATTACCAGGGTTTGCTGATGTACAGATTTGTGCTTTCATGAAGAAAAAGTTATGCTGCTTTAAGAGGACCGGGAGGGAGGTGACACTGCCCCAATGCTGCCCTAAAGGGGTGTCGCTAGGTGAGAAGATGAAAGGGCTAGTTACCCAGAGCCCTGGCTCTCTGTGGACTGGGGCCTTTCTAACCTGGCAAGGAGTGCCTCGGCTCCGGCACTCCTCCCCACCCCCATTCCCCCCACCAGGGGGGAAGATGGCTCATGGGGGCTCCCTGCGGCTCCCTCCCCCATTTTCCCCGTCAAATACAGGACAGAGGAGGGGGCTCAGCTCCACTCCTGTAAACAGCAGGGTGGACGAGGGCGGCTCCATGCGGAGCCAACCCCAGCCTGGACCCCAGACCCTGGGCCCCGGCCCCGCTCTGCTGCAAGGAGGAGAAGCAAGACCTCAGTGCTGCCCTCCACCACGGAGCAGCCGTTCAGAAACTCACAGCGAGCTGAGACTCCACCTGGAGCTGAGACAGGAGGAGAGAGGAGCGGGGAGACTCATGGAGTCCTCTCGGCCACATTTGCAGAGTGTGGCAGGGCTCCTGCCGACACAGCTGTGCGGTCAGTCTCCATCCTGGGTCCTGCACATGGCCAGGGCCAGGGCCCACTGCCGCCGCCATCGTAGAGACACTGGTCAGCAGGAAGAGAGACTGTCATTTCTGCCACTGAGGAAACTTGGGGATGCTCAAGTATTGGGGAGATTTCCCTCAGGCTTCGCTGAAGAAAGCAGAAGGACCAGAGAATCCTTAAACCTCGGGCATGAAAGACAGAGTCTGGGTTCTTTGAGGAAAGCATGTCTCCTGCATCGAGGGATGCAGTTCATGCGCTGAGGAATCAGGCCTGCCCGATGAGCGTTGAGCTGGAGGAGCTACTTTGAAGAACTGAAGAAGTCACCAGTCTGTGAAACAGCCTGGGTGCTGCTGTACCACAGACAGGGGTGATGCATGAATAATAGAGAGCGTGGTGGTACTCGTCTCTACTTGACTAACTTGCTCTTTCCCCCCAGATCTCTGATGTGAAAAAAGACCCAAGGACCAATACGATAGTGATCTCCCAGATTCTCTCAGAATATGTGATGGCATTTGTGGCACCGTTTCCACTTTGTGTGCACTAACTTGCTGAACCTTTTCTCCTTTTCTGTGTTCAGTTATAGAGTTAATGAAGAAATTTCCGTTTCCCCTAAGCTATCCATTGTCTGGCAAATTTATGAGATCTCACTGAGACCTAACTGCTTTGTTTTCTTTTCCTTTATCTTTAATTGTGGTCTTGAACCCACCACACTGTAAAAAAACCCAACACTAAACACAAAACAACAAACCTTTTATATCTGCCACACAGACTATTTCTTTGGGGAAAAAAACCCAGTAATATTCAAGCTTCTAACAACACTGATACATCATTTAGAACTTTGTTGTGTCTTTCTCATCTGAACAACTAGAAGCTTTGGTTTTCATGTTTCTGCAGAATTTGTTTAATAATTCTCTCCTAGTTACATGACAGCTACTTTTAAAGTAAAATCTTTGTACCCCCAGTGCTCGGCTGGTCACTTTTCATTCTTACTCCTGCAGCTGTGCCTGTGCCAAAGGAGGATCAGTGGGGTGTCCTCAGCACTGAGGTTCTGTTTGGGAGGAGGAATCTAGGTCGCACTAAAACGCACCAGACCAATTCACTTGGTTTCAGTGTTTTTCCCACCCTTGCAGTGCAAGTTTTTTTCCTTGCACCCTTGTCTTGCAGTGAACAGACACTATGCTGATATCCTGATACTGATCTACTGACTTGGACCACAGGGGTCCAGATGTGAACGCAGACTCGAGCATCATTTATTTCCCTGGTCCTGTCCAGGGCCTGGCACAGAAAGGCCCTTCTCCACTTAACCTAAAGAGATAACAAAACCATGATCATATTGTCCTAGACATTCAGATGGTGATTAAGTCCTAGGATTCAAGAATATTTCAGAGGATGCATCCTGTTGACACTGTAAGTCAGCAGTTCTGGGGCTAAACTACAGCAGTTGCTTTATCACCCAGTGAGCCATCTCCAGCAGAGAAGGGGAATTGGGAAGAGGAAAGAAGCCCCACGGGTTGAAATAAAACCAGATTTAATGGAACAGACAAAATTAACACCAAGTGCCAGTGTAAAGCACCCAGAGTTATACTCAGCTCAGTGAATGTCACAATACACAGAAAAGCAGTTCTTGGGAGCAGAATGCTAAGTGAGGCCCTCCAGGGATGAGGAGGAAGGAGAGGAGACCGTGTCCTCCTCAGACTTCCCCTTTATGCTGGATGTGCTGTTTGTGGTCTGCAACACACCCATAGCCAGCTGGCCTGGCTGGCCCCAAACTGCTAATGGTCTGCAGATCATGGCTGGCCTGGCATCCTGTCCCAGTGAAAGCAGGACATCATGAGCTCCCGTTCTTTCCATTCCTCAGCTTCACCAGAGCCTCTGGCCAGAAATCTGTGGCTAGGCCACAGAGTTAAATCTGTGCTTCAGCTTAGGGTAGAATGCATCTCCAAACAGCAAGATGGAACACTTGTTGGAGACCAAATATGTGCTCCTGGCTCCTTCACATAAGGAATATTCACTGTTTAGGGAAGTGTTTGGGCATTTTGGGTACCCACATTAAGAAAGATCCTTACGTTTCTCTTATTTTTACACTGTGGTTGACGTGTTTGAAAGGCTGCGTGCTGGCAGCCCCAAAGATGTGAGGGCCCCTGGTCCAACCTCCTGGTCAAGAGAGGCACAATTAGACCAGATTTCTCAGGGCCTTGTCCTGTCAAGCGTGACTATTTCCAAGGGTGGAAACTCCATCCACATCCTCTCTGGGACCCTGTTCCAGTGCTTGAACCACTTCATAGTATAAAATGTTTAGTTATTGCTGAGTTGGAATTCCCTGTGTTCCAGCTTGCTCCTGTTGCCTTAGCCCTGCCATCACAAGCTTCTGGGAAGAGTTTGACTTCATCTTCTTTAGACATTCCCATTGGCTGTAGGCAGCAGTCACTTCTTAAGTTCAGATAAGCCCAGTTCTCTCTCCTTCTTGTCGTAATAGTCTCCTCTATTGCTAGACAATAGAGGCAGTGTTTTCTTTTGTTTGGGTTTCTCATTCTAGCCGAAAGCCCCTTCTGCTTTCACAGCACCAGAAGTGGAGATTGGAGCAACCTTTCACAGCCCATACCTATCGCTTTGGCACTG
The DNA here is from genome assembly GCA_013400115.1 of Rhinopomastus cyanomelas. Classification (NCBI taxonomy): domain Eukaryota; kingdom Metazoa; phylum Chordata; class Aves; order Bucerotiformes; family Rhinopomastidae; genus Rhinopomastus; species Rhinopomastus cyanomelas. The sequence continues at coordinate 72,830 of VXBP01009860.1, read as the reverse complement.
CTTCTCTTCTGCTGTGCTCCCCAGCATCACACAGAACACAAACAGGCACTCAGAGAGCAGTGACTTTAAACATTTATAGCCATGTAGTTGTATCCTCCAGCTACCAGACTTTTATCCAAATGCCCTGGCAGTTGTGTGTGCCTGCATTAAAACCTCTGTTCATTCCAGAGATGGCATCTGACCTCCCTGACCGCTTAGTGAACTTCTGGACTACAAACTAGATCCAGCCTTGCTGTGCTTTGCTGTCTTTAATGTGAAAGGATAGAGCAAAACAAATTCTTTCTCTTCCTTTATGATTTCCAGAAAAGCTGCCTCATTTCATAGTGATTATTCAGACAGTTCCTATGTGTTTCCCACGTGGAAAAGCAGACAGCATAAAATTTGTCCCTTTTTTCACCACTGTTTTGCAGCAGTGTGCATTGTGAGAGTAGGGCTTTCTCAGCAGAGTTTGTGTGAGGCTGTCCAAATCCTGGAGCTGTGGGAATAGGATGAAAATAGATCAATAGATGTATTTTCAATCAATCAATAGGTGAGAAACTTCCTCATTGGTTTTATGTTCTTTCACTGACCTTCCAGACATGAATGTGGTGGTCTTCTGAGGTGCAGGTCTCAGCATGAGAAAGGCTCTTGCAGCCCACACTGCAACGGTGCTGCTCATCCCATCATTGTGCTCTGATCTGGGAAGGGCTACAGCTTCCAGCCAGCAGGTTGGTCTGGTCTCTCTGCTCATCATCCAGGTGCAGGACAGAAGAAGTCATGCCCCTGACTGTTCTGTCCTGCATCTAGAGGAGGTAGCTGAGGTGTGAGTGGAGCAGCAGCCCCATCACCAGCATGCCTTGGCTGAGACAATCTGTGGAGTAATAGTGATGGACAGTGCTTCTTGAGGAACATCCCTGGATATCTTGCTTTCCTAACTGGAAATTAGAATAAATTTCTTTAGTGAGAGAGTGATGAAACATTGGAACAGGCTGCCCAAAGCAGTGGTGGATTCATCATCCCCAGAGATACTCAAAAGGCAAGTAGATGTGGCACTTTGGGACATGGAGGTGTTGGGTTGAAGACCCAAAGGTCCTTTCCAACCTGAATAGTTCTGTGATTCTATGATTCTGAGACAGCACAGCTGTGTGTCACTCTTTCCACTGAGATTTCGGCTCGGAAAAGAAAAAAGCTCTGGGCTATTGTGAAACTAATGCGTTCTCACACTTGTTAAATGAGCTTATTGCTCATTTAAGCCATTTCTCTGACCGCTTCAAATGCAAGTTGCTCCTGCTCTCCTGCTGACGTGAATCAAGAGCACTCGCCGAAATGCGAGTGAGTTATGCTGGTGGAAATCCACCCCGAGCTTTAAAACACATTTATATCACACGTGAGTTCATGGAAGTGCAGATGAAAAGGAAAACAAACGCAGAAAGAATGAGGTGGGACTGAAGATCTGTCCCTGCTATTGAATGAAAAGCCCATTTGTAGGCATTGCAGCGGAGCTTATCAGTGTCCTGGCCCGCTCTCGGCTTCATTTCTTCACTTTTCAGGAGAATTTCCATGGCGATGGAAACTCACACCATATACTTGCATTATCTAATGCCTCCTCGGCAGTATTGCTTTGGCTCATGTAACACTGTTCATCCAAAATCTTCTTAAAGCTGCGATTCAGAAAAGTTAACTCTTTAATCACTTCAGAAAGCTCAGTGAAACCAGTGTGTAAAGACACTGAATGTGATTAGTCATTGAATTGTTTTGTCATCATTTCGCTACACTTCATGATGCTCATTCATGTTGCTAATTACTCTGCATTTTCCCAATTTATGTAGAATAAAGTGGAAAAAACAAAAGTACTGGGCATTGTGGACCGCTTGCTGGAATTGTTTTGGTTGGGACAATTCTTTAAGATCATCAAGCCCACCTATTGACCGAGTACTTCCAGGTCACCACTAAATCGTATCCCTCAGTGCTACATCTACACATCTTTTAAATACTTTGAGGGATGGTGGCCCCACCATGGCCGTGAGCAGCCCATTCCTGTGTCTGATAACCGTTCTGGTGAAGAAATTCTTCTTAATACCCACTCTGAACCTCCCCTGGTGCAACTTGAGGCCATTTCCTCTTGTCCTATTGCTTAGTGGTTGTGAGAAGAGACCAACATGCACCGTCCTTTCAGGTAGTTGTGCACAGTGATACGGTATCCCCTCACCCTCCTTTGCTTCAGGATAAACAATCCCAGTCTCTCAGCAGCTCTTCGTGAGACTTGTCCTCCAGGCCCTTCAACAGGACTTCTTTGGAAACAGACGTAACCATCCATTCTTTCCTCTCGTACCTTCAAGAGAATGAACCCACTCTGAACTCAGTACGGTTTGGTCCTCTCCTGCTGCAGCACAAATCTTGGAGAGATTATAAACAATTTAAGCAGGATGGGAGATTCTGTTTCTAACTAACTGCAAGAAAACCACTAAGGCAACAGCAAGAGACAAGGAGAGGCATTCACAACAGTCTCCAGCTTTGATTACATGTGTCTTGAAAGCACTAGCACCAGAGGCTGGCGAAAGTGATTAGGTACTGGGTCATACGGACATCCTTAGGGCCACCAGCATCACTCAGGCACATTGGTACTGCAGGAAAAGACCCTCCAGTCTGCAGTTCAAAGGATGTTGCAGAAGCCATGAACCAAGGGTTTAGAAGAGCTCAGCAGTCACTCTGCTGCTCAGAGGTCCAAGTCTGCGGGATCAAAGCTTTACGCAAACCACAGGATTTAGGATCACGGCCTTTCAGGGGTTTTGCTGTAGTGTGATTTATAGACTCGGTAACACTTGCACTGAGACAAGCACTCCTCCCCTTTTGTTGGCTGGCATAGGCTGCTAGCAATTAGGGCAGTTTTCTGCATCTATGTAAATACTAGTTCTGAAAGCTTTGGCTCCACTGTTTCATTCTGCCTAGCCTGGAGGCATCATTGCACAGCTCCGCAGCCTGCTTGACAGATCTTTGGACAACGAGTGGCTTTGGAGACGACGATGACTGCGCTGCTCGTTGTTTCTGTTTTAAAGAACTGCAGTGAAAGCGTTTGTGGGAGGGGGATGTTTCCAGTTGATTTATGGATGATCTCAGATCGTTCAGTCTAGAGTCTCTTATTAGCTGCGTCCCGTTGTCCTGGATTTTCATACTTCCAAGCAGCTCATTCTTTCCCTCTCTATGCCTTCCTGACTTGTTCTGCTACTGAACACCAAGTAGCCTTTTCCTGATTTTGCTGAGAAATGTGGCAGCCACTGAGACTCCTGCAGAGTGACTCTGCTTCTTCCTTGGTGCAGGTCCATCAGCAGGATTTCATCATTCCTTTGTACAAGGCTTGTGAGAGCATCTGCCCAGACAGCTAGTCTGTGTGCCCCCACTGACAGGGGTTATTTGGGGGATTTTTTTTTTACTGTCAGTTGTCCAGATGTGTAAGCCAATATAAGAACCACAAGACTCTGATGTCACAGCCTGATAGTCATGAAAAGCTGCAATTTAACACCTTCCTGCCCATTACATAGAGTGTGATCTCCTAAAAGACAGGCAAGGTAGTACATAGCTTCTTTAATTCTCTTATCTCCTTTTTTTTGTTTGTTTTAAACTACACAAAACTATACAGAGTAGCTTGGGTCTACACTGTTTCATAACAGGAAAAAAAACCAGCAAGGAGTCCCTGGCTCCTTCAAGTCATGAAGCCATTTTTCCACCTGCAGCCGGTGTTTTGTTGAGTCCATGGTTCTGATCAACAGAAAATTAATTGTTCTCTCTCTTCTCCCCCAGTCCCATATCTCTCTAGTGCTGCCTCCAGAAATGGATCTGAATGTTCTTAGCAGAGGGAGGTCCGTGAGTGTTGGCACCTTTCCGAAAAGCTGTGCTGCAGCAATAGCCTGCTGGTGTAGGTTAGTCTCCACTACAGCAACTTCAAAACACAAGGGGGACCACATTTTGGGCAAGGAGATCTGCTGTTTCACATCACCCTAGAGAAGGGCTATTGCTCAGATGTTTTATCAGCATGTACAATGCCAGCTGAAGAAAACTGCATTCGAGAAGCTGTTCTGTTAAAATCTTGAGTAAAGGATTGAATTTAACTTTCCTAAAGATTAACGAAGTACAGCCCCAGCCAGACTCACCTCTTGTAAAATGAGAGTGAGTAGATAGACAGTGTATTTAGATTATTGCAGAGCTGGGGCACATGCTGCTGAGATGCAAAGGAATAAACAATGACTTCATGCCATTGCTGCTTCACAGAGAGCCATAAATACGGGCAGAAAGTTGCTGAGTAAGGCACTAATGCAGCAAGTGGTAGAAATGAATCAAGAGGTACTGCCACTTTTATAGGGCAAAAAGGATTCAGGAACGCACTGACTGATCAGAGAGATGAGGCTGTGACCAGCTGAATGGGAACAGCCTTCTTGGATTAAGTGGCCATTCCCAGTGCAGCCAAATGCTGTTAGTGAACTTATGTGAGAGGAGTCAGCTTTTATATGGAGGGGCTGAACAGTGAGAAGAATCTCATGCAATTTAGCAAAGCTGCAGCGAACTGGATACTGAACCAGTAGAAGTACATGGAAGTAAGAAAAATAAAGGAGAAAGCCTTGGGGGCCAAGTTAAGACCACAGACAGTATGCAGAGGTGAAGTGGGAAGCTGGACGTGGATCTCCTCTTTTCCAGAGATGACCACTGGCACTGGGTGAAAAAGTATCTGCAAAAGATTTGGAGTTAATGAAATTTCTCATCTGAAATGCAAACAGCAGAAAGCAAAGAGGGTCTGAACAAGCTTTGTGGTGTCAATCAGACAAAACTCTCTTATTTAAACTGTGATTAACGTCAGTCTCCACCTTTCTATTTTGTGGACCTTTTCAGCATGCACTAACCAAGACTGAGAAGCCACCCTCTGGATTTTTCCGTGTACAAACTGCCAAACCTGCGTGTGTGGGACATTTTCAAAACTGACCTCAAAACATTTCAGATTGAGGGGGCTGGTGTCTTGGGTTTCGAGGGTTTTTCTAATTAGATCCTTGCAGTACAGGTACCATTTTCTGACAACTTCGTTTCCTAGGACTGTTTCACTCGACAATTTCCCAGCTAGTGCCCCAGGATGGTGTCTTGCAACCAACTGTGCCAACAGCCTGAGTTCAGCAGCACACAGGACGCTCGTTCAATGCTCGCCCGAGCTGAAGTTGCTGCCAGCTGGGTATCTCTTTATGTCAGGGCTATTTTTGGTGGGCAGTGCTGCCAAGGCACTCTGGAAAGAGCTTTGTCAGAAGGAACCTGGTAGCCTGGTTCTTCATTGTCCAACACCTGCGCACAGATATCCACCACAAAACATGGGTGTAGAATAATGCAGAGTGCACTCGTGCCCTGGAGGTAAAAGGCAGTGAAACCAGTGTCTTTGTTGTCTTTTGTTCCGTGATTCCATGTTTCTATTCTATGTAAACATAAGGAAAAGCTTTTTCACTGTGAGGGTGACAGGGCACTGAAACAGGCTGCCTAGAGAGCTTGTGGAGTCTCCTCTGGATACAGTCAGAGCCCACTTGGACACGTTCCTGTGTGACCTTGTGTAGGTGGTCCTGCTCTGGCAGAGCAGTTGGACCAGATGATCTTTCAAGATCCCTTCTAACCCCTAATATTCTGTTATTCTGTGATTATTTCTGTTTCAAGAAGATAAAGGCATCGCTAGTTTTTGTTCCTGTACCTGTGCTGAATAAAAGACAAAACCAAAAAGCCAGTATTTCATTTGCTTCACTGGTTGTATGTTTCTGTCCTGTTTCCCAGGTGTCGGTGACTGTCCAAGGAGCAGCGAAGGATCAAGCTGTGTGTTCACCTCTTGAGAGGTTTCTGAGTGTTGTCCCTTGTATCCTGAAAAGAAGTGAAGCCTAATGACCTGGGAAAGTGTGAGGTGTGGGGGAAGCAGGTCCCTCCCAGGTGGTGGTGGTGGTGGCTGCAGCCAGGCCCTGGGAGGGTTGGAGAAAATCTGCCAAAGGCAGCTTCCCTTCCCAAATCCTGCCAAGGAGAAGGACTCTGAGTAGAAAGACATTCCACTAGTGCTTTGCTGCCACCAGATTTCATTTAACCATGTTTTTCACTCCTGTTTTAAAACTGAAACATGACAGGCAACAGAAAGTCAGCCCATTTGAATTGCAAACCTGGAAACGGGGAGTCCCGCCACGCCACGGCGGAGTATAACATTGCTACAGAGCACTGGGTGTCTGCACGATGCTTTTCCTGGTGGCACCCTCTGGGAAGGAGGAGAGGATGGGTGGCACCAGGGAAACAGGAGAGTGACAATGTGGAATATCCTCAGGTTGCCCAGCAGTTTTTGGGGTGTACACTGAGACACTCCTCACCTAGCAGGGACCCGTGCCTTCACCAGGAAGGTTACAGAACCACAAAATCCCAGAATGTTAAAGGTTGGAAGGGGCTTTGAAAGATCATCTTGTCCAACTGCCCTGCCAAAGCAGGATCCTCTACAGCAATTCACACAGCTGTCCAGGCAGGTTTTGAATGTCTCTGAAGAAGGAGACTCCTCAACCCTTCTGAGCAGCATGTTTCAGTGCTCTGTCACCCTCACAGTAAAGTTTTTTCATAGAATCATAGAATCATTAGGGATTGGAAGGGACCTCAAAAGATCATCCAGTCCAATCCCCCTGCCAGAACAGGATCACCTAGACCAAGTCGCACAGGAACAAAACCAGACAGGTTTTAAACTTCTCCAGAGAAGGAGACTCCACAACCCCTCTGGGCAGCCTGTTCCAGTGCACTGTCACCCTCACTGGGAAGGAGTTCCTTCTCATGTTTATATGGAACCTCCTCTGTTCCAGCTTACAACCATTTCCCCTTGTCCTATCACTAGAAGACACTGAGAAGAGCCTGGCTCCTACGTTCCAGGTGCACCCACTGCCCCTTGTCCTACCATGGGACACAACTGAGCAGAGCCTGGCACTGGCCTCGTGACACTAGCCCTTTATGTATTTATAAACATTAATAAGGTCACCTCTCATTCTTCTCTAAGCTTAAGAGACCCAGCACCTTCAGCTTTTCCTTGCAAGGGAGATGAGGTCATGTGGAGAACACACCAAACCTGGCCACAGCACCAGGTTATGTAGCAGCATTTGCACAGCTGGAGATCACTGTGTCTTCCCTTCCCTGGAGACCCCACAGATTTGTATGCAAAAGGAAAAGGAGAGTTACCTATCCCCTTGTCTCGGAAGAGTGGATTGTGTCGTGAGGGAGTAATTTTTTTTTTACTTAGTTTTTCCTATTTCTTCTTTGTATCTTTTTCATCATTTTCTTTCTACCTGGTAGTTTATCTGACCCCAACTCTCTACCATAACCTGATCTATCAATTGTTTTTTATCAACGTCATGACTTTGTAACAGGGTTTGTTCTGGAATTTGGGTTTCTTCCTGCTTTTGCAAAGGATGATCTCAAAGTACTGAAACCCTGCCCACCTTCCTGGTTAGAGAGGCACAGAATGAGCTCAGCTTTACCAGCCTAGTTGCTCCCAAGCTGTAGCCCTGGTTTAGCAGCAGTTTGACTTCAGTATGCAAGGGCTTGCATAATTTTTTAAAGTACAAGAGTTAGTTGCACTGAATAGAGAAGAACACCCCTAGCACCAGTATGGAAATCTGGTTTTGCACAAGGGTGCAGGTGTCCTAAGCAGTTCACGTTTTCCTGGTCCCAGACAACATTTCATGTTACTTCAAAGAACCACTCCAGAAACAGCAAGTTTGTGTATAATGGAGGCTTCAGCACATCATAAGGCAGAGGGATGTAAAGATAGAAACTTTTAGGTGTTGCTGTGAGTCTCACATCCACAAACCAGGACGGTCAGTCTTAACATTGACGTGTCCTTCAGCCTGTTGGGTTTTCTGTTTGTGGGGGTTCAGGCCAAAACCAGCTCACGGGTATATTGCCCAGAATTGGACCAAAATGCATCCGATTTATTCCGAGTCCCTGTTAATATTCTCCAGCCACAGCCACAGCCACACACTCTTGAAAGGCAAAGCCGCTGATTTTAAGTTAACACAGAGATCTTTATTTATGTAACTGATTTAAGTTACTGAATCCTTATGAAAATTTTCCTTTTGTTCAGTACAAAAATACTGTGTAAGAAAGTTGTGGGTCTGGCTATTGTCCTGCTCAGTGCCGAGGGGAGCTTGTTGGCATTCTGGGGCAGTGCTGATCTCTGGCAAAGGAGCGTTTCCTATCCAGTGCTCTGACGTGCACGTGCGTGAGGGCTTGTTCACATGGGAAATTTCTGTGGCATTATTCATACCTCCCCACTGCAGAACACGAGTACCCACAGGGGAACTCAACAAGACTGTAATTACTTTGCTCCAGAAAAGTCCCAAGTACCTTCAAACAATTTCTCCCCAGAAAGTCAGCTCTGACACAGGTAATGCGAGCACAGAACAGACATGGGGGGCCATCAGAAAGGACTGCTTTGTGCAAAGCAGCTCCTCCCTCGCATGGCAACAGACTTCCCCATTCAAGAGCCTTTTATCACACAGAGCACTCTGTCCCTTCTTTAAAACACCCCTCATTCGACAGAGAATTAAACCAGACACCCTGCGCGTACTTATCCACACCAACCACCATTTTAATTATTGATGGTCATTTTGCTGCACTTCCTCAGGCTTTTTCCTGTACAGCATCTTCTGTGTGAGCCCCAACTCAGACAGATGCTATCTGAGCAGTGACTACAGCTCCTGGTAAGCAAGCCATGAGCTGAATGCTGATGGGGAGGGTGACTGCTCGCTCAGCAAAATAAGCAAGGACAGAGCCCAGGTAACAGCAAACGATTTCCATGCTTGAAAGGACATTAACAGGACGTGCTGCACCGGCAGTCATGGGTTGCATTTGCATAGGAGAAAACAACCTCAGTGCTGTCAATGTGACACAGTGGATTGGAGGGGTGGAAGAGAGAGGAAGGAAGCACTGAGTGCCTTGTGTCCAGCGTCCCTCGGCGGTGGCTGGCGCGTGCCCTTTGTGCTCAGTCTGCCCTCTGCAGTTCTTGCTGAGTGACCCGAAGCAGGCGGTACAGCTCCGAGAGAGATCTCAGAGCGCTGTGGCGCCCAGCAGCGTCCCCGTGCCCTGGCTGGGCACACTCCTGCACAGCCCTGTGCAGCTGCAGCTGCAGTGAGAGGGACAGCGATGCTCCTCTCAGACTGGGGGAGAACCAGCGACGGAATATTTTGTCACAAATTACCTGAAGAAAGGGAAAAAAAACAGAGCGTTGCCTTCCCTACCAGGAGCTAAAATGACTGCCCTGCTGCTGGGACTGGAGCAACAAGACATCAGCTGAATCCAAAATGCCTCCAGGCATTCAACCAAAAGCAGGAGCATCTACAAAGGCTAAGTTCTATCTGGGGAATCCTCCTCCTCAGACTGCCCTTACACTTCTGCATAGCAAGAAGTGAGGGCAAAGGGGTGGCAGAAGCAGCAAAAGGTGGACAAGCTACACTCCTCCATCCTTGCACTAGCACGAGCTGGGTGAGCTCTAAGACACCTCATCCCGTGGCCAAGAACCCCATGGACTCCACTTTCCACTACACCTGTGTTCTATGTCTGTAACGGTGACGAATCACAGCCACAGCCTCGTCACTGCTTACATGGGGCAGCCCTGACTTCACGTTAGTGGGGACAGTAGTGGAAATCTCCTGCCCCACCTCCTTTGCTCTTTTATCTGCCTGAGGTGTTGGGCTAACAGCTACACAAAGACATAGCAAATAAACACCAGTGATTATAGAAGATATCTGTTTGCATGGCCCAAACTGGGATTTCTAAGCAGTACTGGTTCTTATGTGGCCACATTAAAAAGCCCAATGTCTTCACCCCACGGTCTCCTAGAGCAGAGGTTCTCAAACCCTGGCCTGCAGGCCGGATACGGCTCCCCAGGGTCTCCAATGCTGCCTGCTGGTATTTACAGAACCCCCCTGCCCCCCCCCAACACAGAGGTTGGAAGGGAAAACCGAGCAGCTGCAGATGACTTGCTGCAAACTGCGCCGCCGGGCTGAGGAGGGGGGTGGCAGCATCAGCGAGGTGGGCGGCTCCCCCATCTCTCCCTCCCTCCCTCCAGCTCCCAGGCAGGACAAGCCAGGCAGCACAAACCAGCCAGCACCAGTGGGACTAACTGATGAACACTTGCATCACTTGCTACGACTAGCAGTGACAAATATGGCTAATGACCATCTCATTAGCCAAAAGCAGGCCCATAGTCCACATTGAAATATGATTTGTTTTTGTTGGTTACAGCTGTTCTTCATTTTAAATATTGCACTCTTTTTCCCGCTTTTTGTGCACTACTACAAATAAAACATGTGCAGTGTGCATAGGAATTCGTTCATTTTTTTCCAAACTATAGCCCAGCCCCTGACAGTGTCTGAGGGACAGTGAACCGGCCCCCTGTTTAAAAAGTTTGAGGACCCCTGTCCTAGAACATGCCGTGCACTTTATCGTCAATGCACTTGCAAAAGGCAGGGGTGCAGCAAGCAGCTGTGTCTACTCACTTGCAGGTTGTTATTGGCTCTCTGTGCTCCACATTTTCTGATCTTCAGGTCACACTTCGAAAAGCAGTCAAAAAAATTACAATCTTCATCTCCTGTGCAGTTCTGTTCGAGGATGTCCCTCATTTTGGGTTCAAAAAAAGCCATATCCACATCAATGGCCACCACCTGCAGATCAAAACAACACATCAGGCGTGGGACAGGGACAGGGCTGAGCAAGCGATGTTTGCTACTTGCTTCTTGAAATGCTGCGCTGAGAGCTTCTACCAGTGGGGAACGGGCTTCATTCTTCTTAACTGAGCTGTACTAATATTAAAATGCTAATTTTTAAACAGAATGGGACAACACTTCTGACAGGAGGAAAGGGGAAGCTGTTTGTGAACCCTGGAGCCTACCGGGTTGATTTGCCTTAAATCGAGACTGTCCAGCTTGAAGACTGACCTTCACGTTGCTGCAGCACATGTGGGTGGCACCTCCACCTTTGCACTGTCTGCTGGTGCAAAATTATCTGCAGGGCAGATGGTACCATTTCAAATCTACCTCTGGGACTAAACCCTGGCTTTGTCGTTGTGGAGAGGAGCAGTGGGATGTGCAGCAGTGCTGGTACCTGGTAGAGCTTCAGCAGCCCTGCTCCGCGCTCTGCGGGTTTGTGCCCGCTCAGCTGCAGAATGAGATCCCTGAAGCCTCTGAAACTCGTAACAGGGGAGGCCGAACCTCATGGCTGGAGCAGCAGCTGGATCAGCCCCAGGAACTGAAGATGTCTGGTCTGGTAGAAGTCCAAATAAACCTTCCACAGGCAAAAGAAAGAACAAGGTCTAAACTTCATTTTATTCTGCTTCTTTTTCCCCAGGGAAAATCTTAAAGAGATGAGGCAGAGCTTAAGCACTGGAGTACTTCTAAGCTTCTTGAAGAGCTTGACAATGATGATGCAGCCTCAGGAATTTCACACGTTGCGACAGGCAGGATTTTTTTTCTTTTCTTCTTCACTTAAGTGCTCTGCAGCCTTGCTGTTCACTTCTTAGGAGAGAGACAGGGTTTCCCTAGTTCTAGGGCTGATGTATCAGCTCCCCAGTGGGATCTCTGCCAGCACTGAGCACCTCTGACAACCTGATCAATGGCTCCACTAGCAAAACCGGCCCCAGTTCTCAAACGTGTGGCTGCCAGAGGCTTCGGTGCCCCCCCTGAAGTTTGTTTGTTACAAAGAGGTGTGGGCATCCAGCCAGGCCCTAAGATGGACCTCTACCCGTACACAGCTCCTTTTGGTTGGGTTTGTTATGATGGTAACTGACGATGAAGGTACCTAAGGAAATGCAAGAAGGACCCAGTTGGCTCCTGACCCATTTTCCAAGTCACCTAGAAGGGGCTGCAATCATTCTGGATCTCCGAGGTGCTAGTAAAAGAGCTCTCCCAGAGCACTGAGTAATCACCTGAGCCTCTTCTAACTCTGCACCTTGTGTAGCACCATGGCAACTTAAATTCCCCTGGATGTTCTACCAGGCAGAGATCTCTCCCCTCGGTGCTGCAGGAACAGCCTGTGCAAACTGGAGTGAGGGCTGGAGGCTCACCCTCACCGCTGGGAAAATAATCCTCAAAGTGAAACTAGTGCACTCCAGGCCCATTTCTTTGGGCACCAGCAATCTTGTTACTGGGATGAGGAATAGTGGTGCCATTGTGGGGGTTCATCATTATTCTATACAGAGCACAAGGAAAAAGCAAATACGAAAATTTGCTTAAAACAAACAGAAGGGGAAAAAAGAAAAGAAGCTGCCTTGCTGTGTCACTGTTCTGGAGCTGGTTGGTAAATCCAGCTAGAGTTTCTGCTTCTTACTCTCCTTTCTTCACTGATCAGAAGCAATGTGGGTGGGTGTCATCCTTACCCCAGTAGCTTTCTGGTTGTGTCTATCTCCTGTCTCCCAGCCCACTGGGGTGCTAATGGGTGGTAGCAACAAGCTGTAAGAAATTTAACTAATGTACAACTGGGAGAGCCACGTGTGAGCAGCAAATAACTTGCTTAAAAATTAATTTCCCCAGAAAATACTAAATTAGACTATCCTCTGTCAGAAGGTGATTGGACGTGATGGAGCGAGTGCAGAGGAGGGCCACGAGGATGATCAGAGGGCTGGAGCAGCTCTCCTATGAGGCCAGACTGAGAGAGTTGGGACTGTTCAGTCTGGAGAAGAGGAGGCTCCCAGGTGACCTTATTGTGGACTTCCAGTATCTGCAGGGGGTTACAAAAAGGCTGGGGAGGGACTTTTTAGGATGTCAGGTAGCGACAGGACTAGGGGGAATGGAGCAAAGCTGGAGATGGGTAGATCTGGAGTGGATGGGAGGAGGAAGTTCTTCACTGTGAGAGTGGTGAGAGCCTGGAATGGGTTGCCCGGGAAGGTGGTGGAGGCCCTGTGCTTGGAGGTGTTTAAGGCCAGGCTGGATGGGTCTCTGGCCAGCCTGATCCAGGGTGGGGTGTCCCTGCTGATGGCAGGGGAGTTGGAACTGGATGATCCTGTGGTCCCTTCTAACCCAGACTGACTGTATGACTTGGTCTGGGTGATCCTGCTGTGGCAGGGGGACTGGACTAGATGATCTGTTGAGGTCCCTTCCAATCCCTAATGATTCTATGATTCTATGACTCTAAGTCACAGGAAGATCCTGGAGAAGCAAAACTCACAGCCACTGTTCTTTCTCTTTTCCTAAATGAAATATCTTTTCTTGTTCATATCACTGAATCACAGAAGAGCCTGCAAAGGACCTCAGGGATCATTCAGTCCAACATCTCTTGGAAAAAACATGGTCTAAAATAGATGTCTGAGCATCCCGTCCAGCTGAATCTTAAAAGTGTCCAGTGCTGGGGACTCCACCACTTCCCTGGGTGACTATTCCAATGGCTGCTTGATCTCATTGTGAAAAAGTTTCCTCTTGTGCTCAACTGGAATCTCCTCGGGAGTAGCTTGTACCTGCCTTCTCAGCGTGACTCTGCGTACAATGAAAGCCTCTAATTTCGCTGTAGCTGCCCTTTAAACACTGGAACACGGTGGTGAGGTCTCTGCGTGCTCAGCCTCCCCAGCAACAGTTCTATGCAGCTGAGGAAGATTCCTTGAGGAAACCCTTCTGTTCCTCACTCTGCCTCAATACTGGGAGGCTGGGTTTAGCCTCCAGCTTTAGCTCCTCAGCCATTCCCTGCTCGGCTGCTGAACTGCACCTGAATAAACAGTGGCGGGGGAAGGGCAGGGCAAAGGGGAAGCTCTCTGAATTGCTCCTAAGGCTGTATGTTCAGGCAGTGTTTGCTTGGCCCTTTGAACATGTACGGGCTATAGGAACACTCAGTGAGTGCTGAAAATAGCATTAAAGCCCTCGAAAATGCTTCCTGTTTACTCAGAGGGCAGAAACTCCGCTGATGTTGCCGCAAACGGTGAGCCTGGTTAAAGGAACTTGCCTGCACGGTGCCCCCAGTTCTTACACACAATTCCCACTGAAACCAGTGGTGCTGAGCTACATGGCCACTGAGGAAGCACTCAGAGGTCTGAGCTGCACCTGTACAAAGAAAAGTCAAGGAGTAACCGTACCAGGAGTTCCACGCTGCTGTCCCTGGATCAGTACCTGGACACTAAAGGACAAACGTGTCTTGGACACGGGGAGCTCCCCTTGTGTCAGGCTGGAGAACTCAGCCTCAGCTTTCTAACTCAGTTCTGCCTTTTCTATCACTACCAGAAACAGTTGCTGTTACTCAGATTACAGCCTTTGAGATCTCCTTGCCTTCAGGAGCTATCGCTTACCACATCCAAGGAAGCCTGTTGGTGCCGGTGCCTCTGAGGGGTAAATAAGCCGCAGGATTTAGTGTTCTGAAACGTGGCTGAGTAGTACAACGGGGAAAAGCAGTAGAGAATGTCCCCAGTTGCTTGTAAATTCATTAACTTTGCAAAAGCCCAGCCAAAAGCTCTATGAGAAGGGAGTGTCATTTCGACACAGACACTTCCAGGCTAGAATTTGACCTCGAACTGCCTCATACTACCCCGCAGTTCCAACTTACCGTGAGATCGTGCCTGATAGCGAAGTTCTCTGGCTTGATGTCACACAGGTGAAGACGGTGAGAAAAGTCATTATCAAAATGCTGCACCATCTCCAGAAAGCTGAGGGCAATGTCAGTGATGGCTCGCACCCTGCTCCTGTGGCCGGCAAGGGAGGGACCAACAACATTTTCCAAGGGAAAAAGAGTCTTGTGCCAGGCATGTCCAGCTGTGAGATACTCCACAGCATAGAAGTGTCCACAAGAGCCAATAATTCGTAGCACATGTTTGCTGAAGTCCTGCAGCAAACTGAAGTAAATATATTCTTCCTGCTGGAGCAAGGACCACATGCTGGCCACCTGCGCTTTCCAATGTGGTCCCTTCTTCCCTGTCCACAGGGGACCCATGGAACTGTTGGATAGTTCTAGCCCCAGGACATTTTTGACCTCCAAAGCTACCATCAGCAGAAGTTCTGTTTCAGGAATATCCTGTGTTTCCATCTCCTCTAGCATACTGAGATGCTGGTAGCTGGAGAAGACTTCCTTTTTGGATTTCAGGATGATGGGTTGGCCTCTCCAGTCAGCCTGAATGACCTTCTTACCTCTGTCATAGTAAAGGCAGTGTTTGTACACCAGCTTATGTGCCACACACAGGTCTTCACAGAGGTCACCAGTCAAGGCTCCGCTGCTGTAGTCAAGGCACTGGAGTGAAAGAGAAAAATGTTCACACTCGGGGACCACTTAGCAGAAGAGCAAAGAAGGAGCAACAGTCTTAAGCTTGAGAAGCTTGCAGCACTTAATGGTACCACAAGCACAAAGCTTCTACAGTCATTGGGTGATTCAACAGCTTTCTAGAAGTCTCTAGAGACCTCTGACAAGGAGGAGTCTTGCTTCAGAACAGGGATTCTTGAGATGGTAAAGGACAGGCTTTTGGGAATTTGGGCAAGGAAATGGAGTTGTTGACCTGTTACTCTTAAATTCTTGTCACATACTAATTCAGGGAGACAAGCTTTGAACTCACTTGGCTCGCCTCTGTGAAATTCTTGGCTGCTACACTTACAAGACACAGGAGATAACTTGTGCTCGACTGCAGAACTTCTCTGGAAGGTTCAGCAACACGTAACTGAGACATTTTCCCTAAACTACAGGGAAATCCATGGGCGGCTGGGTGGCAGGGACCTCCTGCAGCCCTCCACGTTTCAACCTGACACGCAAAGTGCTCTCAGTGAAGGTGCAAGTGCTGCCTGCACGATCAGAAAACAAAGAGGTTGCACTCAATGCGTCTTGGATCACGAAGCTTTCTGAATTTTTCAGTGAGTGAGTGCTGTAAGACAAAATTGCTTTTCCAGGTTTTGTGTGTAATTATCAAAGCTGACATTTTAATATGAATTGCTCACATAGTTTTTGGGTTTTTTTAAAACTGGGAAAAAATCAGCCTGTGGAAACGTGGGAACTGCTGCCATTTACTACAAGAACTTCAAGGATTCCCTCACCAGCCCTTCCTTCAAGCCGTAATTGTTTCCATACCACCATTTCCAAAAGTGTAGGCAGTCGCTATATTCCTGTGGGCATTCACAAGTGCAGCTGCAGGGACTGCTGTGGGCGAATCAGTCAAGGGGATGCTCAGAGGTCTCTAGCCAAAGGGGAATAGACTATGGCAGTGCACAAAGCCAAACATCTGGGAGGCAGCTTGACAGTGTCAGCCTCCTTCATTGCTTTCTTGCATTTGAACCTTCATTTAAACAAGTTGGCAGCTCCCTGCTGCGTGCGCAGCACTTCAGCGGCTGCCTGAGCCCCACCCCACCTCAGCTCTGACTCAGGGTTACACATCAAGGAACACGAACAGAAAATTCAAGGGATGTGCTTTCTCAGAGTCTCTGAGGTGTGCAACATGATGCACCATGCCAGGCAAGTTCAGAGTCCAACCTTGAACAGCCCTGGGGAAAGATGCGGGACTATGTCCAAAATCCAGGAACGGTGATAAATCGACTAAAACAGTCCAGGCAGGTGTAAAATTTATTCATACTCTGAAGTTCTCACGGCCTAAATGAGAACATTCAGTGCCAGCAAGGAGAGCCAGGTAGGCAAACCCTGTCATGAACGTCCCGATCCCGAGTCCTGGCTGATGCACGTGTCAGTCATGCACATCCACAGACTCACTGGGCTGTCCACAGACTTCAGAGCACTCAGACCCATGTCCTTGCTTTTGAAAATCTGCCCCTGTAACGTAGTACACATTTATTTTCCCTTTCTAAGTGGGAAATGTATTCTTCACAGAAGTAGTTTAGCAGTTCTTACCACCTGGAATTGTAAGCAAATTTAGAAAGAAGATTACGAACAGAAGAGATTCTTGGTTTTTTCCCTTTGGAGCGCTAAGTACAACCACATTTAAAATCATTACTCTCCTCCTGAGAAGACCACAACCTAATTCTCCTCATGCTACAGTCAGAGAACACAGGGTTAGTCCTGTACTTGGGTCCACATGGTGAACGCTTGCCCAAGCAGACAATTGTCCTGTGGTCCATCAAGTTAATCTTAGATGGTCTGTACGCATGAACCTCTTGTATCTAGAAAGACACATACTCAGAAGACCTGTGGTTGGACATGTGAACAGGCAGCTTATTTTCTTGTGTTGCCCTCACGTCATTCCTAATGGCATTAGTGAGAAAAAGTAGTTGTGGAAAGAACAGACTCACTCACAGTTCCCAGACATGGGAGATGAGTAATTTTTAACCTGTCTGCTGTTTAGGACCTGCCTGAAGTTCCAGTTGAACCCATAAATCTTTGGTTATGAACCTAGTATCTGGCAGACTCTGATCCCAGTTTTACAAACTGGGATCGGTGAAAGAAGACGTAACCAAGTTGTTCCTGGTCTCACAGTGTTGAGACACAGACCAGCCATCGCGAAGTGACACCACCGGTTCTCTTCTGGATGTAAGCAAGAATTTCAAAAAGGCTTCAGAGAACCAATTGAGAGGTATGAACAATTTTCAAGGTGTCTCACTCTACTCACAGAGTGTAGTGAATCACTCAGTGGCTTTGAATCTCCTCAGTGTCCCATTCATTATAATCTGGAAGGCCAGCAAACACTGACTGCGCCTTCACATCCTCACTTCCCCCCCATTATTCAAACTTCTAGTGCTTTGTGTTTTGCCACAAGCACAAAACACTAAGTAAGCTCAGCTTTGCAGCCCTCCCACTATAATTTTTGGTTTTTTCAGCCTCTAGGAGAGTTTTGTGGTTTTATTCCCTCCCTGTTTCTTCTTTCCATTTTCCCCTCCACCAGCTCTAGAAACAGAGGCATCAGAACCGAACGCTGCTGTTCTGTGCTGCAAACACAGCCAACAGCCCTCCTCTAATTCTCCTTTTAGGAGACATTCAGTTGGTAGTTCATGTTAAAGCAATTTTTTGATCCCGGTGTCCTTTCCAAAGTCAGAGAGTTCTACAGTCTTCCATCCTGCTGGCACAGCTTGTACTCAGTGCTCCCCTGTGTACTGGCCTGCATTTTACCATATTAAAACACAGTTTGGTGGACTCAAAAGCATGTAACCAGGTGATTCAGATGACCCTGACAAGGAGAGGTGGTCTGTTTATTACCTACCCACCCAGGAACCTCTGCACTAACTGCAAAGCTTGATTTGCAATTACAAATGTTGTATCACCAGGAGGACTGCTGATAAAAGGGAAGACTCAGTTCCCCAAAGAAATCTCTCAGAAATGGTCCTCCACACCACCATTCCTGTCTTAACGATTGCATCTAGAGATCTGTCGATAAGAATTCTAAATCCACCTAATGAGAGCCCTCTGAATGCCACCGAGTGCCAGATTTTTAAACTAAAAGATGAAAGAGATACTAAGCCAAAAGCCTTCCAGAAAAGCTGCCAGCCTACACAATATTGCACACACAAGCACCCGTTGGACTCACTCATCTGTTTCTGCTTGCCATTTGCTACAAAATTGTTAATGTCTTTACTTTCCTTATCGAGACACATTAAAAAACCTGAATTTAAATTGACACAAAAGTTTAAATTTATGTGAACCCCACTGAGGATTTATGCCAATGGAAATAACTTGCTGGCCCACCATCGCTTTGCAGCAGCTCAGGCCTAAGTCCTGCCTTGTTATCAGGTGCCTCTATGGAAATGCTGTTCTGAGCAAGGTTTTGGCAGGCGTCAAAATCAATTGATTTCCCCAGAGAACACAGAAATTGATTGCTACGGTTTAGTGTGTTCAGGGTAAATAAAGATGAGACAGGCATTAGGAGAGAGTAAGTGGGCTTTTTGGAGAGTTGCTGTCGGTCTCTGCAAAATGCCCAGTGTTATTCCAGCCCTCCCAACGCAGTGCACATGTGGCCAGATGTTGCATTTACTCAGAGGAAGGAAATGAACCTTCAGAAGCACCACTTGGCAAGGGTATATGACCACATGATTTTCACTCACTTGCTTCAAATAGCTCATCTTATCTCCTGCTGTTCATATGGCAGGTGTGAAGAGGTAAAGAGGTTTTTTGGAAGTTGAATTTTACTTAATAAAAGGTGTGAGACTCAAGCTACCAGATTGCTTTGTGGATCAAAGGGACTTTCTATAACTGTGAAACTCATGCTGTGCTCAAAAGGTATAGAAAAACTTATTTGGGGCTGATGAAGATGAGCTCATCTCAAATCTGTGAAAGAGGACGTGACCAAGGAGCTGCTCTCGCAGCGATGAGACACAGATCAGCCATCTGGACAATAACACAAGCAAGAGGTGAGATTCTCTTCCACTAGAAGGACGACCTGTTTCTACTGTCATCAGGGAATACCTGTTGTATATAAACCTTAAAGATACCACTGAAGACTCACCTACGGAAACAGATGAGCACAGCAATCTCCACTACCGCTCCTCTGGAAGGAGCTCTGCCACTAGGCTATCACAGTGACAGAGAGAACTCCCGAGCTTGAGCCTGAAACCCGATCCCAGCCTGGGCTTCGAGGTCCTGCCTAACGCTCCAAACTGAACAGCAGCAACAAGTCTCTGTCCATCTGTTTGCTGGCGACTGTGATGGCAAGAGCCAGGACCTCCCTGAGCTTGGAGCTCATTGCACCTCCGTGCTCTTCCCAGCACTGAGCATAAGCAGCGGGCAGGATTCAGCTGCAATCCCGAGCTCAGCGGGACTTCAAGCTGACTGCGGGGGTGAAGACGGTGGATCTCACTGCCGCTAAAAGCACGCTGTCAGCACCGCTGTCTATAGAGTTTCTCTTCCTTTACTATAGAGAATTGGGGGACAATCTACGGTTGGGTTTTTCTCGCTGCAGTAATAGGTAATTTCCATTAGGACCCCCCCCTTCCCACTTAACCGTTGTCATTACTGAATTCAAAACCAAAATTAAAGTCAAAGCATTAAGCCACGCTGCTCCTCCAAGTGTCTCCTACACAAACCTAAATCCGTTCATTAACCTTTTTTTTCCTTTTTTAAGGGAGATTCTAATGACTATTTTGAAATTCCTTGAGCACCCAGCCCCGCCAGACGCGGAGGAGGCGGCACAAGCTGGGTGGCGTTTCTGAGAGAGGACTTTGGTACTAACACCTTTGCGCGGAAACTTAAAGGAACCCCGGGCTGCGGGGCTGCGGGGCAGGGGGGGGGTTTCCTCGAGCTCCGGAGCGTGCGGGTTGCTGAGCCGCCCGTCCCAAAGGGCTGAGGAAACGATCCCGCACCCCACCCGGGAATCGACCCGCCGCTGCACCTGCCCTCTTCCCGGGAAGGAAAGAAGGGAAGAAAGAGGGATGGAGGGAGCCGGTCGCGGCGGAGTGCCCGCCGTGATGCGGCAGCTCAGGCGGGACGGGGCCGGGCAGGAGCCCGGCTGAGAGCTCGGGTCACACAGCCGGGTAGCGCTGGGGGTGCCCCCGCCCCGCCGGGCACGTACCAGCCTGGCCAGGATCCGGTGGCTCTTCTCGTCGGTGCATCGCTCGGAGAAGCCGCTCCGGTGGAGGAAGAGGAGGAGGGAGCTCACCAGCACCCAGCAGCCAGCCCACAGCAGGAGCAGCGCCGCGGTGCATCGCCGGCAACTCCTTAGCCGCAGCCGCGTTAAACCCGCGATGCCCCTCATCGTGGCGCCGGGGCTGGGCTCGGGCGGCCGCTCCAGCGGCGGACGCCCCCCAACCCCTCCTCTCTCCCGCCCCCTCCCCGGGCCGGGGCTGCCCTTTGCGGAGCCCCGAGAGTCCCTTTTGAATTTAAACACGTAGTTCCGCCGGCTTTTGTCTGCGCTCCCCTGTGCCAGGCGGCCCCGCAGCCACTTGGCGGCTCTTGCCCGCGCCACCCCCCTCCCCTTTCCCCGCTTTAGAGGGTCTCATCCGACAATAAAAGGGGTTTGAAGGGTGATGGGGCTGCATTAGGATCCCTTCCTCAGCCAGGTGCTGCAGCCTGGAGACCGACGTCTCCCTCCGGTGAAACCTTCGCCGGCCGTCAAATGAGGAAAAAATATTGGGTTGGTTTTTTTTTTAAAGTTGTTTATTCTGGAGTAACTTCTCCAGTTTAATCCACCCGGAGCTAAACGATGAAGAAAGAAAAGGGATTGAAGTGCCCATGCACCAACCCACCCTCTGACCCTCCATGGTGGGTCACTCGTGGGCACCCCCACGGCAGCGTTCCCTCTGCTGGAGAAAGGCAGACGAACGGCCCCATGGACAGCGTCGCCAAACCAGTGCAGGGGGTCCTGAGACCGAGGGCGTCGGGAGGATAGATTGTCCCCTGTCCTCCTCTCTGAGGAGGGGACAGCTCCACGCGGCAGTCTCTAATGGATTTGGCTTAGTGGACGTTTCTAAGGGGTCAAAGACACAGATGTTTGTTCGTGTGAGGGAAGCAAGCTCCCGGCGTCCAAGTGCAGATGTTCGCTGTCTCTGTTCAGAACATCACACTCACGTTCTTCTCCCTCAACTCCCACTTGGTAGCATCCCAGCATCACAGTTCTCAATGAGGAAATTCATATGTGAAAGTACAGCCCAATGCACTACGAGTATCTGATTCAGATTTACTGTCAGATATGAAGAAAAAGGACCAGATTAATTTTCCTTCCCTTGTATGGACGGTTACCTCAGGCTACTTTCAATCCCGTAGCCAGAAGACAAATTGCAGTTACCGAAACCACTTGGAAGGAGAATTATTTACCCGAAACGAGCAAGAGCAGCAGAACCTGGCTCATGGATGGAGAGCTGCAGAGTAATTCAATAGTCTTATTTTAAAGTGCATCTCGGGTAAGTTGCTCTGATGCACGTTTTATTAGTAACTTAATGTTAACAAAGGAAAGTTCATTCTTGGAGAGCTGGCTTTGGGAATCTATGTTCTGTGCCATCATTTCCAGCTTAATGGAATATACTCTCCTGTACAAGCTGTTAAAAAGAAAGATGTGTCTATGGATATGGTGGAATTTCAGCTCTCAAAACAGCAAAGGGATGGGAGCAGGTGCACAGTCAACAGAGCTCTGCCCTGCATGGCAAAGCACGTCTTGAAACACAGTAGAGGAAAAAGAAATGTCAGAAAATAAGATAGGAAGATAAAAACATTGCTGAAGATACTACAGCTTTGTAGAGACTGGCAGTGGGGAGGGGAATGCAAGAAGAGCAAAGCCACCTTCATCTCCGGAAAGTCTCAGAACAATCATCGCTATTCACAACTTCTGTCATTAGAGAGGTTTGCTCGCTCCCTCATTTCTTCACCTTCAGAGTGACCATCTGTGACCATCATGGTTTTATTTGCTTTTTCACTCTGATCTTCGAACCCGGAGGAAGTTTCCTTTGGTGGCACTGCCAATGCAGCCTGTTTCTTGGGAACACAGCAAATAGGAAAGACCAGCTGGACAAGCAGGAACTGAAAACTTTTGATCCTATTTCTCAGTCTGATAAAAAATGTCTCTGACCAGTTTTGGATGTTCACTTGGAAATTCATAGGACAGTACGAGTGGGAAAAGGAGGAGGGAGAATTGCTTAGCCATTCCTTTGTAGGGAGCGTATGATAGGCTTGAACACAGCCAACCATCAGCAGCTGCTGCTGCCACCTACGAGGGGAAACTGTCCATCTGCCATACCGGTTTTTGGAACAGTCTTGAGATGGAGGGAGATGTGTTCCACATGGAAACACTGTGACACAGATGGTGGGGGAAACTACAAACACCTCGTGTCAACTTTGTCCTGAAATGACTGGGTAACAACTTAGGTACTGCCAAAGCTATATATGTTTTACACTTTCTTTTTCAGAGCATGGGTCTTCTCTGTGCATGAACATTCCCCTAAGGATGCTATTTATTACTATTTCATGTCTGTGAAGTTCTGCCTGTGGATCATTTGTGCTTGAACACTAGTTCTGAAAGCAAATCTTAATTACTCCTGACTTTGAGCTAAGAACAAAGCACAGAGACTTCAGATCTGGTTAGGCTGAGCTGCTCAAATTGCTACTGAAAGAAGTCGTGTGGCACTCACATGAAGCTGTTTACCCGTTGCAATGTATGGTAAATACCTCAGAAGGTGTTTGCAGGGAATAAAGCCCCATTCTTACAAAAACATTCAGTAGAATTTTCATACAGTGCAAAGGGTTTGCATTTTAACCTTTAATAACAATCTGATGCTAGGTGCAAAACTCACAGCAAGATTTGAGGTTTCACTGAACTTCAAGGTTCTGCAGACTAACAGAGTTCGTTCTAGTCCGTCCTGTGTAGAAGCCTCTCTCACTCCTACTGCAATTTTCCATTGACTAAACCCTGTGCATTGGAGAAACTTTGCCTCCTGTATAATAAATGTGACTGCTTCATGTTGTGTTCCTAAAGGAAGCTGTGCTCCTAGTTTCATTTTAACTGAGAATTAAGCTTGATGAAAATTAATTAGTGGAATTTGAATTGAAGCAAGTGACATCAAGAGCAGTGAAAATAATCCTGGACTAACTGTATGAGTTTCTACCCAATTAAATTGCTGAACTATTTGAATTACTCCTTAGAGCACCATGACAACATCAAGTTGGTCTCTTCTCTGTTGCCCTGCTGGGCATGTCACAAAATTGCTCCTCACCAGTGACAGATCAGAGCTAGAATAACCACAAGCTTCAGCTGTCAGGAGCGAGATGCCTTGACATGGGCAGGTGGAGGAGTGGTGTGTCCTTGTGCTGTCCACTTACGTGTGGGCTCAGCAGCCCTTCGAGTCAGGACGGTGAGAAGCCCTCAGCCTGAGGAGCTGCTGACCCTGCACGTTTCTCACTGCCTTCAGACACAAACTGTTTCACGGGATCAAGTTATATTAGGCTGTTAGTCCTTATTTCACTAATTACTTAATTTTTTTATGAGACTTTAAAAGAAAAAGAATAATAAATCTGTCATTAAAAACTACCTTGGCACTCAAGTTAATGAAATGTAAGACTGGTTCATTAGGAATTACTGTTCTGTTTGATTGATTTCATCACCTTCTGTCATCAGCAGGAGACTGTCTGCAAATAGGGTACGTTTCTGCTGATCGTTCTCAGGGCGTGCATGAATCTCATACTTTCCTGCTAGGAGATCAGGAAATTTTCAGGCTTTGTTCAAATCTACCTTGAAAATGTATCTTAACGTATAAATATCTCAGTCTTATTTCCTGTAGCAAAGTTGAGTTACTGGGAAACATCACAAGGTTTGACGTAGGTTTGAACACGTCCTTTAGGCAGTGAGATTCCCCTGCAGAGTTCTCAGTCTTCCAGAGGATTCCAAATGTCTTTTCTCATTTATGCCATTAATCAAAAAGAATATGCTGTGAACTACTCCCTGGCGTTTCATTGCATCAGTGTGCGGCGAGTGTATCGGGTCACACTGCAAACCAGCAGCGGGAAAGCGGCGCAATATAGAGCAGAGTGTTTAGCTCTGTGAACAAGGGAAAAGCCTAAAGCAATCCACTGGTTTGACAAGGGGGAGTGTTGAGGCAGGAAAGGCTTTCCTGTGAGCAAAAGGAATAAAGAATTTGTAATATACTTTCTTCTTTGCTTTTATCACTCCTAGCGCAGATCTTAATTTTAGCAACTTCATGCCAAATTTTCCTTCTCATTTGGAAACAGTAACATCTGGAAAAGCCAGTGAGAGACCTCAGCAATGACTGACAGGTCATCATTCTTCTGGTTAGATGGAACAATCAAGATGTAAAAATATCCTGGAATGTTTGTTCCACAAAGATTTTTGTCCCCAAAATTATGGCTGACACAGCATCGCCTATTGTTCCTCTGCTCCATTCTTTGTCTATTTGTGCCAACAGTCACCAGCAGGAATAAATAGCTTGTTTTGCTGTCAGATGAAGCTTAATCAGTTTATAAGTGGAATTATAAATGGATTTTTTTTTGCCTGAGATTGGAGTCAGTGACTTGAGAACTATTTTTCTACCCGAAGAGGATGCTCTCCACTAGACTCTGCTGCTGTGTGCCCTGTCCTCTGTCTGTCTGCAGTGTGTGAAAGCGGGAGATGTCTATCCAAAGCCTGTGAAAGGGAGAACAAAGAGAGAAATACACTGCCATTCTTTTCCAGCCCTTCGGTATGCAGTTTCTATTCTTCACACCAAGTTCAGGCCAAGTGATCTCATTATACCAGTGCTGAATCTGGCTCTTTGTAGCCTCCCTTTATGAGAGTCTGAAGCAATTCCAGAAATATTTTGAACTCTCACTAAGCCTATGCAGAAAGAAAAAGAAGCACCATCTAATAGGCTAATTCTGTGTGGTCTCTTGCATCGCTCAAGAGTGACCGGCAGTCATTTGAACTGCCAGATTATTTTACATGCCGTACGTACGGCATTCACAGGGCTGGGACCGCTTAGACGTGCAGTAGCTCGAAGGAGTGAGGGTGTGCAGTGACATCTTTTCTAATCCAACGTCCAGGTTGTATATTGCGTTGTATCTAAGGCTTAGATACCATCAGAAAAGTTGTCCTACTGTCATATCGATTGGAATCAGACCAGCTGTATCACTGCAGACTCTTTCAAATTAATTTATGCTAACAACATGTACCAGGCAGATATTAGATTTGCTTCACTGGCAGACTGATGTGGGACAGCCAAGGCCAACACTTGCATCTTGTTATGCTGTCACTTCAAGGTGTAGCCCAGATGTTCCCCGAGGTCTGCTCTCTGCTACCAGAAGAGAAAAGGAAAGCGAAGGACCGATTCCAGGAGACGGCATCTCCATTGTAGTCACAAGCGACCACCAAGTGGATACTTTCGATATTGCACAGGAAAGGTTTTGTGAACCATAAACAGACCTTCCAGAGAGAATCTACTGGTTTTTCCTTTTCCATAAGCACATATGAGTTTACAGCATCTTCCCGATGGGTTTTCTTTGCTCATTTGGCTCAATGGCTGCGCACCGTAGTGCTCTGTGCCTAAAAATCCATCGCATGTGATAGATCATCACTCATTTACAAACGGGCACATCCATGTCTTGTTTAATTATCTAAAAATCCAAACCTCAAATAAAAAAATGACACAGGATATAGCAGCATCATGGATAACTTTTAGCACCAGAACTGTACAACTTAATTACTTTCAGTTCTTTCCTGGAAGTTGTTCTTTGCACTTTCTTTGTCAATGATGAGTGGCTGGGGAGGGAGCAAAATTATCCATGTGAAGCTCAGTTTTCTATCACTCTTTGCAAGTGATTAGCTTTCCTTTAGGCGATGGTAGTTTGCATGCTTCCACTGTTGTGTGACCTTTGTTTAGGGGGCAATTTAGGTGCTGTACTGCCTACACCAAACCACTCATAACTGCACCAAGGTTAAATACCTAAGGAATAAAGTGGCTCTCTAGTGTTACTCCTGAGTAAGAAATCTGTGTATGGACCCTGTGCAGTGCTGCTGTGGTGTGACATGCCCTCTGTTACATAAAGCATCCTCCAGGAGCCTGAGAACTTCCGGAGGCCAGGTCTGCTTCTGAGGGGTCATTTCAGCAGAGATACCAACAGCCAATATAACAAGCCAAGAGTGACAGGGCGCTGTCTCCTGCTTTGAGCAGAGCTGGGCTCCCCACAAATGGGTTTCCCTCATACGTGGGTTTCCTAGCTCCTTCAACAGCACAATCCTTGGACTTGACTTGCAATGCACTTCCCTCACAAAAAGAGCGTAACAGAGAGAAGAATTTGCATCTGTCACGGCCAAGCGGATGCGTACGATTTACTTGGCTGATGGGTCTTCAAGGAGATCGAACATTTCTCGCTGTCTCTTCCTATGCTATTTTAAAATCTGGAGTTGAGGCAGCAATTCCTAGCAAGCACACTGGGCTTGGTGATCTTTTGATGAGAAAACAAATTGACTGAGACATACTTTATACAGGCAATAACATATCTTTTGAAACAAGTCAAATCGTTATGGGCTGGAGCCAACGGCTGTTGCAGTTTGTGGGAAGCATCCCATGGTTTTCTGTTGGCTTGGGCAGCGTAAGTGTCTTTAGCTTTCAGGATGTATGATTCTAAATATCTCCACTTCTCAATTCTTCCTCTGTACTTGTGCAATGGATAATCAAAATATTGTCCTTTTTCTTAAAATCAGAACTTCATTCTGTGTAACGAAGCTTTTGCTCCAGACCTTCTAATTAAATTGGCATTACTTTTCCTATTTTTTCCTGAAGCGACGTGTTGTCATCCTTTTCGTGCCTTCTCATATCTGTTATTTTTCTTCCATTACAATCCCACTCTCTTCCCTCCTTATTCTTCAGTGAATTACCTTTTCTGTCCTCCTTAACCCTTAATTATCTACCAACATCTGTCAGTCACATCTGTCCTCAGAAGACTCTGTGTGTTGTATGAGTCCCTCTTCCCTGTCTTTAGCAAGATGCTTCTGAAATCAAACACAACAAAAAACCCCAAAACAACAAACTCAAGCAAAGGAACTTTATCCTGACCCAATATCAGTGGCATTTATTTTGATTTACACTAAGACACATAAGAAACGAGGATGCAGAGATACCATTGTGAGACAACACTTAATATTCCTTGGTTTTGCAGCTCCAGCCTGGAACAAAACTCTGCCTTCCACCCATGCTGTCCAGATGCACTCACATATGTTCTTACCAAAAGAACTCAGAGCAAGTCTCTCAGAATGAAAGACAGGATTATTCTGGATTTGATGCTCAGTCTGTGGAGAGGGGAGCTCCACCAAAGAATGGGGGATGGAACCATGGTGAAACCACAACAGACACTGACTGACGAGGAGTCCTGCAGATCTGCAACCCTGGAGGAAAATTCCAGCTGGAGAAGCGCTTAGGCTCCATTTCATTGAGGAGAGTGTGCAGGGCTGGCCAGGACTTTAATATTTCTCCTTCACTTTGGCAAACCAACAACTTATAAAAGACTGAAATAAAGTCTCACAACTCTCCAAAATACATTAAGGGAGAAATTGAAAGTGACGTCTGCTTACGCACACAGCATGTTCCACACACTCTCAGCCGGGGTAAACTGGGCATCATATTGGGATGAAATACAGGGTAATTGAGATGAAGCTGCAGAAGGTTAAAGGTTTTGGCATTTGGGGTTTGTGGTCATTCCAAAGACACATGCTGGACTGAAGCAGTCTCCAAGGGCTGTGGTTCTCATCTGGAGTCAGAGCACATCTAGCTGGGCTATTGACTCTTTACTTGCCTGTCTCTAATGCCCCACTGCTCCTGTGTGAGCTGCTGCCTTGTTATATTAATGTGGGTGATGAGGACAAGTAGGCAAAAGCACAGAGTGCTTTGGTGTCTCTTTGGCAGAGGGACAGACATGGAATGAAGGGACTTAGGTGCATGCTTTGATCCTTTTAGAGCACTGAGACAGCTGGAGTAGTGCTTCAGCAAGCAAGAAATCACTTGGCATGTCCCATCAGTGACTTTTCAAGATATGTTGGCTCCACAGATTGTGAGCCAGTCCTCCAAGGTGCTGGGGAATAAAGATTTACTAACAGCCTCTCTCACTGATCTTTCACCTGTGCTTTAAAATCAGAAGAGGGAACAGTACCTGCGCACTCGGAGCCCAGGATCTCCCAAACAGAGAGACTGCCTGTGCCTGGGCAGTGTTAGGGCAGTACAATGGGGAACACACTGCCAAAACCATGTTGACTTTGGGGCAATCTGCACCTTGAATTGAGAAGTGTTTGCTTCTGTCTGGCTTGCTGCCATTCTGTCTAATTAGAGACTGTCTCTCCTGCCCTCCAAGAAGGTTAGCCAGTCTTCACGTTTATTTTGGGCTCCTAACAGCAATATTTCCAACGTGTCACTGCTGCATCCTGACAAGAGGACATGGAAAAGACAAACTGCCACGTAGTTGACAGAATCAGCGACATAACACCTAGGGGAAGGGGCAAGGTCACCTTGGACAAAGCCAGAAGAAAGGGAGTGAAGAGTTATCCAGCAGTGCACAGCAGGATTCTACTTTATGCTGTCATGGTTTGCAGACCCATCTAGGGCCCAAGATGAGAGACTTCAAGGTCTATTCTATGTTGTATTGGGTTAGTTAAGCAATCAGTGACTCCTGAACTCATTACTTTGTGAAAACACTGGAGAACCTGAAGAAGCAATTGGCTTTAGGTTGTGGGGTTTTTTTTACAGGACCTTACAGCCTTACTGGTGTATAGGGGCAACAAGAGTTGCAGAAAGGTTGATGCACCAGCAGAGCCTGGAGGCTGGAGACAGAAAACCATTTGTTGGAATCACTGAGACAGGAGAAGAATCCTGAGCATCTTGAGCCATTGCAGAGCACAGAGCAGAACTCCTGAGGAACACTGGAAATTTCACAAAGAGCAGCCAGCAAATGGCAGGGCAGAGAAAGAGCAGGAACAGAGAGAGGAGCTCCTTTGTAGTGAATTATTACTCGGACTGATGAGCTGAGCTACACAGGCTACATTTTTTCACTTGTGCCCCATCATGCAAGGATGGGAAGAAGAATCACAGGCCACCAGTCAATCTAGTTTGTCCATTTCTGTTTTTCACTAGTTCATCAATATCTCTACCTTCTCTGTTGTATCAGGAGGATGGCAGGAGCTAATGTGGAAGAAAACCTGCAGAGAGTATATAAGACACAGCAAAGCATAGGGTAAGGTGTCAGAACAGAAATCTTACATAGCTGTTACAGATACATCAGGCTAGTTGTGTGTGTCCTGTAACAGAGCCCAGTGACATCTTAATGGCTTTCAGACTCCAGAAGAGTGAAAGATGTTTTGTCACACAGAGGCAATGAGGTGTTCCCAGGGATCACAGTCCTAGAAAAAGAGGGCTAACATGTACTTTTCAGAGCTCTTTCATCTCATAAAGATGCTCTGGGGTCTCAAGTGTGTGATGCACGATGGTTGTACGAAACATCCATCTATCTTGTGAAGCATCGGAGAAAAACAGAATCTAAACCTCAGTGAATCCCCTGGATGTGCCAGCTTGACAACTGCACATTCACATGTGTGATCTGATCTGCTGAAGACAACACACTTTGCCTTCTTGTGCTTTTGAAAGTATGAAAGGAAGGAAGACCCTGGGGAAAATGTGAACTTGAAGATTTCAAGTAATTACCCTGCTTAGTGCAGTTCAGGTTAGAAATGTTGACGAGGTCAAAATGCCCATCCATGTAGCTGGGTAAGATACAAATAGGACACACTTCTGTTTACAAGGGATTAAAGCAGTCAGTGAGGAATTCCTTAAACATCTGTTGCAACCTGCCGGTGCTAGAGCTTTAGATTTACTGTCACCTGTCCAACAGCTGTTGTGTGCAGGAGAGCAAATAGATCCAGCAAAGCTGCACAGGTCTGCAAACCCATACACCCTCACGTCCCTTTTTGTCCAGCAGTTACCCTAAGGCCGTGTGAGCACCCGGTGTCTGTAAAGTTCTGCTTGTCACCCACTTGAGCTGAACCATGTAAAATAAAGATGAAAAGGAAATAGCAAGATACAATAAAGAAGCTAAAGACAATTAATGTACAGGTTTTAGTGCTTATCATTTCTCCCCTCAGAAGGGCAGTGAATAACTGTGGCAAGTTTATCTCATGCAGGAGAGAGGACAAACGAAGAATCAAGCAATGTGAGATCTTTAGATGCCAGGCACCTGCATATAGGAACGTGACAGCTGCTTGAAATCAGTTTCAGATGAAAAGATCAGCATTTTGTATGTTTCCTGTAGCATCCACAGAAGCCTTCTGTCCCATTTCACGGTTTCACACGGAATTTTTTTAACACAGATGGTCACAGCTATTGAGGAAACTGTATCTCTGTTGGCCTCCCACAGCCCATGGCTCCCAGTCTCCGGCCATCCTGCAAAGCTCATTCAGTCAGTTGTCTCCTCAGAACAGTGCTGGGTTCTGGGACCCTCACATGCTCAGCTGCCTCATACACCACACTCCTGTGATCTAAAGGCAACAGCATCTACTGATGGTTTCTTTAGAAAAAGCTTATTTCAGAGAGAACATATTAAAAATAGAAAGAAATCAGTTTAGATGTTTGGGTAGCTTCATCTGGGCTAGAGAAGGTCAAGCATCTTTAGACTTTTTATAGAATGCACCTCGCTTTGTCACCCTCTGTCCCTGAACCATTTCTGGTAACTGTGTCTTTTCCTCCCTTTCCTTTCTTCTCTGTTCCCATGGGATTTTTATCTATGCACGTATCCATTTCACCTACAAATTTCCAACCTTGTAAAACAAAACTGCATGTCCTTAAAAACACACAATTACAAGGCCCTCAAAGCTGCTAATAGTGTCTGCTATCTTCCAAAGGAATTGTTGCTGTTTTCGCTGGGGAAAGCTCCTGGTTTTTTCTCTGTTTGTTCCTCACATAATCCTGTGTGGATTTTAGATCAATACAGGCTTGTGGAAAGCACTGATAACACAGGAAACAACATTTTCACTGCTTGATCCTCTAATGCTTTATTTTATCTTGTGTCCTTGATTCGTATTTTTGGCTGGAGGGGTTTATTTTGGATATGGAAAAAAAGTACTGAGAGTTGCTTCCAAGTAGGAACATGAGAATAGGAAGAACTCAGGAGGCACCATGCCACACCATGTCACATTACAACCCTCATAAATGCAACAAGCTGCCTTTTAACAGTCTTTTCTTTTTTTTGCATAATCTCTTCCCTTTCTATCACTCATCTAACTGTGGACAGTCACTTTATTCCCGTTTCTAAGCTACATTTGTCCATGGGCAGGAGACTTGTCCTTTTGCTCTTCCAACAACATTGACCAGTGCCAGGTGTCATGGTGCCAGAAGGTTCCCAGGGTCTGGGGTGCAGGAACGGTGGTGTCTGGTAGGGCGAAGGATGGCAGACAGGACCCATCCCACCCCATAGCCAGAAGCCAGGCAGATGCGGGGGCACTGGGGCAGACCTAGCCCTGGGCACCAGACATTTCCCTGGGAATGGTCCGAGGCCGGGCTGGGCATGAACCCTGTGCTGAGTCAATGACTGAACCTGTTGATCTTCAAGGTCTTTTCCAACCAAAATATTTATGTGATTTTGTGAATCCTTTGCTGAGCATGGCCCATGGCCACAGGCCAGGCAGGACTGTTCCAGGGCAGGAACTGTAGCTCAGGAGGGGCCAAGAACTGCCGTCCAGTAGAGACAGCCCTAGTGGTGGTATCCCTGCTGGCTGCCTTCAAGCTTCT
This sequence comes from Rhinopomastus cyanomelas, assembly GCA_013400115.1. NCBI lineage: Eukaryota > Metazoa > Chordata > Aves > Bucerotiformes > Rhinopomastidae > Rhinopomastus > Rhinopomastus cyanomelas. The sequence goes on along the minus strand of VXBP01009860.1, from coordinate 40,752 downwards.
ACCCACCAAGGCCTGTGAGATGGGGCAGCCCTTACTGCTCCATTCCATCTAGTCCTGAGTCCAGGCAGCCAAACATGCAGAGAAGGGGATGCCCTCAGACTCCTACAGCCGCCATCCACAACTGGTTTCTTCCTTCTTCTGCATTTACCACTCACCACAGCACTGACACAGCCTCTCACAGGGTCCTAGCCCTTACCTCCTCACTCACCACCTGCCAATTATGTAATTTTTCCCCAGGGCTTCCCTGGGAGCCCACAAATCTTCTGTGATCAGCTAGCATGTCCTGCTGGTCACAGGAGCATTCTTCTTCACATTCTTACCTCCAATACAGCCTGGGGCAAACCACCATTTTTACAGTAGTTTTAAGAACGTACATAAACAATAGGATTACCAAATGATTACAGCTACACGCAGCTAACAGCTATCCAACTGCTCATGAACAGAAGCAGCCTTAGCACTTCCCATCTTGTAAGGACTTGCTGCATTTAGGTCAAGTGCAGGGTGATAGCAAGTCTTACCTGAACCTTTACCCTTCTGCAGATAGAATGACTTTAAGCCTTTCCAACATTGCAGGAGTGAGGAAACACTTCATTCAGTGATATTACTTCACTTTTCCTTTCTACTGCTCATATTACACCTTCCTTATTTAACCTATCTATCATAGAATCATGGACTCATAGGATGAGTTAGGTTGGGAGAGACCTTCAAAGGTCAGCTAGTACAACACATCTGCAGTGAGCAAGGACATCTTCAATTAGATGAGGTCGCTCGGAGCCCTGTCCAGCCTGACCTTGGATGTTTCCAGGGATGGAGCATCCTACCAGCTCTACGGACAACCTATGACAGTCTTGTGGCACCCACAGTGTTAAAAATGTCTTGCTTACATCTAGTCTAAAACTCCCCTCTTGTAGTTTAAAATCATCATCCCTTATCCTGTTACAGCTAGTTCTGCTGAAGAGATTGCCCCTCCCCTTCTTATAGGCCCTTTTGAAGTACAGAACAGTTGCAGTAAGAGCCTTCTCTTTTCCAGGCTGAACAAGCCCATCTCTCAGCCTTCCTCATCTTTCTGGTCTCCCCTGGACTCACACCAACAGGACTACGTTTTTCCTGTGTTGAGGGCTCCAGAGCAGGACACAACACTGCAAGTGGAGTAACACCAGAGTAGAGGAGAGGGACAGAATCGCTTCCCTCAACTTGCTGACTCTGTTTTACTTCATGTGCCCAGAACACACTTCTCCTCCTGTGAGCACAGTGCTGGCTCACGTCCAGCTTTTCATCCACCAGCACCTCCCCATGTTATATTACATTCATCCACATTCTGTCTCCCTTCACTATCTCCTCTGGTATCTCTCGCACTTGTCTGTGCCCTCTGACCACGTTTTCGTGCAGAAGCCCATCAGCTCTAGAACCCTCCGCCCCGCGCACAGGGACCGAGCTCCCGCGGAACTCCCCCCGAGTGCCGTAACCCGGGAGGGCCGCTCGGGGGCGCTGCGGAGCGACACGCCCCTCCCCACTGATTCTAAATATCTCCACTTAGGCCCCGCCCCTTCAGGCACCAAGCCCCGCCCCTCACTCGCGAATTGGCCGCGGCTGAGCTACTTAAGGGGCCGCGGCGGCTGCGCCTCCTGCGTTCGCCGCCGGGCAGCGGGGCACGTGTGCGTCGGTGAGTGCGGGCGGCGGGTCCGGGGCCGCCCCCTTCGCGGTGTCCGTGCGCGCGCGGGGCCTGCCCACCGTCCCCCGGAGTCCGCGTGCGCGGCGCGAGCCTTGCCGGGAGGTGCTGGGGGCGCCGGGCCGAGCCTTGCGGGCGTGTCCCGCGCTGGGAAGCGCTGGGCCGGTCTCACCGCGGCTGCTCCTCTGAGGAGAACCACCACGCTTGTTCCCCCTCTCCGTGACCACTCTGCATCCCCGTTTCGTTCCCACCTGCCCCGAGGACTCCCTTCCCCGGAGCCCGGGCTGCGGGGAACGTTCCCTTATGTTGTAAGTCCTCGTGGATTCTGGGCTTTGGCCTTTGAGCCCCAGCATAAGCGGCCTGTGGGGTGGGCACGGGGGTCCGCTGTTGCCTTCGCAGCTTGTGCTGGGCCATGGGCGCTCGGCGGTGGCCGCAGAGCTCTGCCCGCCCCATTCAGTGCTGCCCAGCTCTGGAGGGCCTTGACTAAGGAGGGTGCGCTTGTCACAGTGTGCTGACAGCCCTTGGGTTGTCTCACTTCATAAGGCACATGCTGCGGGGCTGTGAAAAGGTAGAACTGGAGCCTCTTCCAGGCAGGTAGGGCTCAGCTCTCCAGTCTGAGGGACCTACGGGATAGTCCAGCCATGGATTTTAAAAGGGGTGGAGGAGTAAAAGCCAGCCTTAGCTAGCCTTGTCCTGTGCAAGAAGCAACTTCTCGTTTTTTAAGTGTGATGCTTTCTGGACCAGGCCTTTTTGCAGTCTGTAGTCAGATTGGAATGGTTTAGTGCCCCTCTAACTTTTTAGAAGGTTTCAGAGTGCTTAAGGTGATGCTTAAAGTAGTCTCTGGCTTAGCAAGCAGTTTTTGTCTTGTTTCTGTTGGGCAGACTATCAGCTTCCTCGTGACATGTGTATTGTGTCTGTGCTGTGAAGCCAAAGCCAGCCCTGGTGTTGCTGTAGGAACTGATTGGGCGAAGGGGAGAGTCAGGTGTACAGGGCTGATATCTAGAGCTCTTCAGAGAAATCACACAGCTAAGTAATTCCTGAGCTCTAACTGTATGTCAGGGCAGTGGCTTGTTAGGGAAACCAGGTTTTGGTGAGGATTATTGCTTAAAGTGGTTGTGTCTATATAGTCTTGCAGAAGGTCTTCAATCATGACTACTCAAGAAAGTGTTTGAGTGGTATAGTGGGTTTGGTTTATTCTAATTTGTGCTTAAAACTCATTATCCAGGTTTAAAGTTTATGTATGCAGTAATCTAAATAGAAGTTTCTCCCGTGAGTGAAAGAATTTTTGTACAGCAGACACCATCTGTGCAAGTCTTTTGTAGTCTTGGGGTGGTAGGATGTGTGGTATATTCTGTGGGACAGCCTGCAGCTTGTGAGCATTCATGTCAGCTCGGCAGAGTACTTAGCTGCTCAGGAAATCCTAAGGCAAACATTCAGATGCTTTAACTGCTGTCATGCGTGTCTTGTGACTTCCATGCAGAAGTGGAAGAAAGCCTTCAAGGCTCTGGCACAGAGCTGACTGAACAAAATACTGAAGCACAGCACTTGCTGCTGCTGAACGGGCTTGTTCAGCGTATTACACAGACACAGGAGTTTTTCTTTGTGATTCAGGCACTTGGATTTCAGAGACACATTTATAAAGCTCATTATTTTCCTGGATTAGAAAAGGTGCTTACCTTTAGTATGGACTTGAAATAGCAAACTAAGGACAGGAGAAATCTTGGGTTTTCTCACATGATTGTCATTTGAAACTAAGAAAACAAGGAAGTGGCAGAACTGAACTGAAGTGGTAGTCACTGAACACTTGCTTGTGGCCTGCTGGCGCTGGTTTCTCTTCCCATTGCTTCACTGTTACCTTAGGAAAGTTGTGGCTTTAAAGCTGAAAATCTGGCTCTGTAACTGCCTGCTTGTAACCTCCTTTGAGCACAAAGCATGATGCCTTCTGGGCCTGTGGCACATGATGACTTGAACTCTTAGAATAAAATCTACTCTTTGAAGTTGTATTTTACTTGAGTAACATTTTGCCTGTAATTCTGCTGTAAAGTGAAGTTGTATGAAATACCTTTACAGAAAAGCTTGCTCAGTTGAACTTCCCAAGTTATTTTGGGGGTGGAGGCAGAAACACTGGTGTTGAGAAAATGTTTTTGTTCAGCCACTTCATTGTGTGATTTTTGAGAGAAGGGTGGCCTCAAGTTTTAAACTGGCACAGCTTGGTGTGTTTCATGAGCAGCTGAAGGGTCAAAGTCTTCTGTGGCTACTTGATGTCTGGCTGCTGCTGCTTAAACTTGTGAAGGCTAGATTATTTTTCTTTTGCAGAATCTTCAGCAACACTGTTCTGGTCACAAAATGGCTGCTCTTGAAACCCTCTTCAAATACATTGATGAGCACCAGGATCTCTATATTCAGGTAAGCTTTCTTTGAGTTTTGTCCTGTAGTGCAGATAGCCATGAGATATCAAAAGTTAGTCAGCTTCATCCTTGGGGATCTAAGTCTGTGTGGTACTCTTATTTGGGAAATACTGTATGGCACAGAGCAAACAGTGGCTATTCAGAGGTATGAGAAGTTTGACACTGGTTCCTGAATGTAAAACTGGGTTTGTGCTGTCTCCTTTTGCTATCAACAGGGATGGAATAAAGCTTTCTCATATGAACCTGTTGATTTTGAGGTACAGAGGGAGAGGTCACCTGTACGTAGCTGCTTAACCTGCTATGGAATTGTACTTTGCCATGTAATCCCTGCCACCTGGGGAGGAACCAGTGGTCTGGCACTACAGATTGGCAGGCAAGAACAACACCAAGTGTTCAGCTTCTGCTGACTTCTCTCACTGATCTCACAAAGAGGGGGGGAAAAAAGCAAAGGTGTCATTTCTGAGAAGCCTGAAAGAAGTTAGCTGGTTCTGGTACTTAAGGAACAGCAACCAGAAGGTCACAACAGGCACAAGTTGTTGCATGCCTAAGCTTACTTTGTGTATCTGCAGACTTTGTACCACACTGTAGAACATGAAAAGTGAGGGAATAGGGAGCTGCTGAGTTCACACTGAGTACTCCCCTGTGCATAGGATGGAGTTGATTAGCCTCGAATTGCAGCTAAGCTAGCAGGTGTTGAATTTGTGTAGTGCCTCACGTGCCACAGTAAGACCTGTAGCTCTTCTTTCTATAGCGCCTGGCTCAGTGGGTGGCCATCCAGAGCGTGTCAGCGTGGCCAGAGAAGAGGGCGGAAATCAGACGCATGATGGAGGTTGCCGCAAAGGACATAGAGCGACTGGGAGGCACAACCCAGCTTGTGGATATTGGGAAACAAAAGGTATGTGAGAATCAACATAGTGTAGAAGAAAGTCTCTTTAGCAGACAAGATGATCTGCACTTATGATCCCAGGAAGAAACATGCTTACATTCCATAAAGCAGCATATGAAATGCTGTTTGTTTGAGCTACCACCACCTCTGAAGACAGAGGCTGATACAGAGAATGCTATTCCTTCAGATACGGGCAGTTGCAAGCTGTGCAGCATCTAGCAGGCATGTGTGCAGCTTGCTGTGCACATCCCAGTCCTGGAAATGTTACCCAGCTTTATTGATTCAAGCTGTTTGATTCCCCTGCCAAACAAAAGGGATATTCACACGAGAACATCTTGCTGCAGTTCAGATAAAGACAAGAGCATGCTGGGGGTATAATTGCCAGCAGCAAGTGGGAGCTGTCTGCAAGTTACAGTCAACTGGTGATGTTTATCCTGCAGCCCAGAAAGCACAAGACAGGAGGGTGAAGCTGTGTATGCAGTGTAGTGGAGCACAGGCTTGGGTGTACTCAGTTTGACCGTGGATTTCTGTTTCACTCATGTCTGGTCAGGATCACCACACAGGAGTCCTGTGGGTAGTGGCCTAAAGAGGCAGAAGCCTGTTGGGGTGTGTGACAGCATTGCCTCTGCCACACAGTCTGAGCTACTTGTGAAAGCCTTTGTTTATTGTAAACCTTGTGATCAGGAGCTAAGCACACTGTATTATGTTTTGGACTGACTAGTAAATATTTTAAATACTTCTAAGTGCACATGAACAGGGCACCTGCAGACAAAAATAAGACTTGTTTAACAGCAGGCTGGTGTTGCACCTTAGACTACAGACTGTAAAGATGCTAACTGGAACTTCCGTAAGTCTTCCAAAAGACTTCTAAGCTCTTCCAGAAGTCACATTGTCACAAGATTGAGCTACTCCATTACCTTCCATTAAGGATACAGAAGGATCCTTAAGATGAGGAGTCCCCTCCTTAGTTTTAGTTATCTGAACTGCTTTCCTTCATCTGAGGACTGTGTCTTTATGAGAATAACAATCTCATCCTAGTGAACCATCCACTTGTTTTGCTTTTCCTTTGAAGACCCTACTCACAGAATAAACTGTGTACTGAAATTGTTGAGCATTTGAATAGTGCTCTTCAAAATCCTGTTGTACTGGAGTGCTTACTAGTTTTAGAGGACTTCCAATCCCTAATTATTCTATGACTGTCATTATCATTGGTAGTAGTGGCTGCAGGGTGAGATCTCTGTACCTGTACCCCTTAAGCAGTTCTTGCCTTTGGCAACTGGAATTGCTGGTTCCAGCAGCTGACTTCATGTGCCTCTCTGTGAGAGAATCTGTAGGGTAATTCTAGCTCTGCTAGTACTTCCAGCCTAAGAGCCCATGAAGCCTGTTTCACTTAATTTGGAAACAAACTCATTCCTTTCATCAGTGTAACCTTTTGGGGCAATAACTAACTTTGCAGAGTTTATTACAAACAGTATTTCTATTTAGAAAACTCTTGCAACTGGGTTAAAGTTAACTTTAGTGTTCAGGTTTGTATTAAATATAGACAAAACTATTTGTTGTTTTATGTAGGGTGCTGCTGTGTAAATGAGACAATGTAAAGCCACTGGTGAACTTGTCTGATGCTAGTTTGCTGCTGTACATCAGTTTGTACTGTGTAATTTCTTCCAGTAATGCTGCTGGAACGAGTCCGAAGAAGGGCAACTCGGTTGGTTAAGGGGCTGGAAGATCAGCCCTATGAGGAGAGACTGAGGGAGCTGGGTTTGTTTAGTCTGGGAAAGAGGAGGCTCAGGGGTGACCTTATTGCTGTCTATAACTATCTGAAGGGTGGTTGTAGTCAGACAGGGGTTGGTCTTTTCTCCCTGGCCACTGGAGACAAGACAAGGGGTCATAGTCTTAAGTTCCATCGGGGAGGTTTAGACTTGACATCAGGAAAAGATTTTTGTTCAAGGTTAGGCTGGATGATTGGCATGATCTAAATGTTAGGATTACTGGGGTTTTTTTATTTAGGTTGGACTGGATGATCTTTAAGGTCTTTTCCAACCTTATCATTACTGTGATATAAGTTATAATCACATGACTCTTGCAGCTGGCCAAAGGCCACATAACCTATTGATAAAAAAAATCTGAGCTTTGGGCCCATATGAGCAACAGGTCAAAGCTGATCTGGAGCTGCTGAATGGTGTCTGGGAGCTTGTGTTCACTGAAAGGGAAGTACATGCTGACTGAGAACAGCATGTGGGAACTGCCCATGGGGTATTCCAAAGTCTAAGCTGAGTTTAGCTCTTGAACTAAGTTCATCAGCACTACCCTGCCCTTTGCTTAACAGCTTAACAGAGAAATCCAGCTGCTCTGCTGCCCTTCTTTGGGTGTAGGCATGCATTGTTCTCAGTGGTACTAGTGTCAGGCTGCTTTTCTCTAGAGAGCTATACAATGAGCAGGATTAAAGTGCAGTGACAGGCACTGCTGAATGGAGTTTGTTACTTATGCTTAGGTTAGCACTAGATGTGGCAGTTTGGCCTGCAGGCAGCTTACTTTGCTAAAATCATATGTAAGACTGCTAGTGTAATAGTTCTGAGTGGCTTGAAATATTTTGACTATTAGTGGGACTTGTCTGGAAACTTACTGGCATTGCTTCATTGGCACATTGCTTCTGGCAGTTAAAGTATCACAGACTATCTTTGGTTGGAAGAGACCTTGAAGATGGTAGTCCAACCACTGGCTTGGCACTGCCACTAAATCCTGTTCCTCAGCACTATATTTGCATGTCTTTTAAATACTTACAGGATGGTGACTCTGTCCTGGGCAGCCTGTTCCAATGTTTGATAATCCTTTTGGTGAAGAAATTCTCAATGTCCTAAACCTCCCCAGTTGTAGCTTGCAACTGTTTCCTCTGGTCCTGTCACTAGCCACCAGGGAGAAGATGCTGTCCCCTTGCTCCAGCCTCCTTTCAGGTAGTTGTAGACAGCAAGGTCTCCCCTCAACCTCCTTTTCTTCAGACTAAACAACCCCCAGCTCCCTCTGCTGCTCTTTGCAAGACTTGATCCCCAGACCATTCACCAGCCTTGTTCTCCTTGTCTGGGCCCACTCCAACAGTTTTGCAGAGCTTCGTTTTGTTCAGGTGATTGTGCCCCAAGTCCTGTCACCTCCATAGTGAAGCAACTAATTCATCTGAAAAATTTTCCACTCTGCTTCCTACACTGGAATAAAACTTCTTGCCTCCTTATTTCTAGCTGCCTGATGGATCAGAGATCCCTCTGCCACCCATTGTTTTGGGAACGCTCGGCTCAGATCCACACAAGAAGACTGTGTGTGTATATGGGCATCTGGATGTTCAGCCAGCAGCACTGGAGGATGGCTGGGACAGTGAACCCTTCACACTGGTGGAAAGAGATGGTAAGAGTAGTGGGCTTCATGGTCTGAGCAGCACTTTAACAAGTATGGTGTTTTCTCAGCTGCTTTGAAGCTTTACCCTGGCTTGAAAGGGGACAGAGAATAAAGACAGGGATGCTGAAAACACACTCAAGATTAAAATACGCAGGTGGGGAAATGGCAAAGTAGAGCTGCAAGGTTTGTTTCCTCTGTTGATAATGTGGGCTGTGCCTACATACCTTCCTCTCAACACCAGAGTCTTTAACTGTTGCCTTCTTGCTAGCAATTTGTTGCCAGTAAGCTTTCCAAAACTTGTGCCCTTCACAATTTGTAGTTTATAATGCCAAGTCAAGCTGCAGAGATTTTTGAACCATTCCAAGAGACACTCTACAGACAGAGGCTCTTCCTGCCTGGAGACAGGAGTGCTACAGAGCTTCCCTGGGTTACCAGGTGTCTGCACACTGCTGCAGTGAATACTGCAGAGGTGGTGCTCTACAGAGCTACTGCCCAGGCTGTGGACCCTTTCTCCCATCAGTGAGGATGAAGAAATTGTGCAGTAACTGCTGTTGGAACAGCACGTTGCCAGTAACCAAGAGGCGATTAAAACTTTCCTGTTTAAGGCTGGTGCAGCTAACAGTGTCAAAGGTTAAATGAACAGAAGGACACTAACCACTTTTTGTTGCATACGTGTTAATCTTTGCCAGGAAAAGTGTCTGGTAACTAGTTACAAGTGCGGGGGCACTTGGTCAGAGGCAGCAGAGTCCAAGTTCCTAAACTGGGTTATATTCCCTGATAGCAAGAACTGGGCTTGCCTCTGGCACTGGAAGAGCCCTGTTTACCAGTGGATTCTTGCAAGCTGCCTGGCCTGTTCTGTCACTGAGGCTACACTTAGTACTTGGGGATTACAGCTGCAGTACTTTCCTTTGCTGTGATGCCATGTGCTGTGTTTCCTGGGATTTCCTGTAACACTTGATTGACTAAAGCCCTTTGTGGAGAGGTTTGTTTTTCTCTAGAGAATCGAGATATTGGTCACTGGATACTGAATTCTTACACTTCCAGCAAATGGAGTGAACCATTGAATATGTTTTTGTTAAAAGGAGGCAGCTGGTTTCTGTACCCTTCCTGTGGAGTTTGTAGACAATTACACTGTTGTGGAGGATTTGGGAGCAGCACAGTTCAATACAGTTAATGCAGTTACATCTTTGCTAGGTTTATATTCAACTTGTGCCCAGGGAGAGATGGGCAACTCTAATTAGGAGAGCAGTTGCAGTCCTGTTACCTGTCCCACTTGAATGGGTTTAAGAAGTGGGATGTGAAACTTCAGAAGAATTAGAAACTAGAGCTAGTATGAGCAGGGCTAAAAAGCTTCTCCAAAACAATATTTTTTTCCTGCAGGCAGGAGGTGACTGAAGCTTCACAGAATCATGCAATCATACAGGTTGGAAAAGATCTTCAAGATCATCAAGTCCAACCATTAACCCAACTGTCCCAAGCTGCTGATAAACCCTGTCCCTAAGCTCCAGATCTACAGAAATTTGAAACACATCCAGGGATGGCAATTCAACCCCCTCCTTCAGCAGTCTGTTCCAAGGCCTTATGTTTCTTTCAATGAAATTTCTCTTCATGTCCAACCTAAACTTCCCTGGTGCAACCTGAGGCAGTTTCCTCTTGTCCTGTCTCTTGTTACTGGTGAGAAGAGACCAACCCCCACCTTACTACTGCCTTCTTTCAGGTAGTTGTACACAGCAGTAAGGTCTCTCCTCAGCCTCCTTTTCTTCAGACTAAACAGCCTCAGCTCCTTCAGCCCCTCCTCCCAAGGTTTGTTGCCCTTCTTCGTACCTGCTGTGTCACCTCATCCTCATTTCTCTGCACTGATTAACTTGTATCTTGTTTCTGTAGGAAAGCTGTATGGGCGAGGATCAACAGATGACAAAGGTCCAGTGCTTGCCTGGCTGAATGCCTTGGAAGCTTATCAGCAAACTAACCAGGTAAGTGCCCAAAATCTACCCTGTACAGAGCTGAGTCCAGCAATAAAGGCTGTTCCTGCCACAAACCTTTGGCAGGAAAGTCTGCTTGTTCAGCTGGTGGGAGAGATGATGCAATAGTCGATGTCCCAGTAGGGCTGACTTGACTTGCTGACAGATTAGACTTGTAGATGCTTGGATTGCACATTAAATGTTTTGCTTTAATGAAATGTGTAAGACAGAATACCTGTGCAAGCACCCAAAGCAGGAGGAATAATCAAATTTTATCACATTCATGGGAAGATGTAAAAGGAACTTAGCCTTCAGCAAAGCTTAATGCTTCAGTGCTGCGGAGTTCCAAGATTAATTTAGTAACACTAAACTGTGAGCTTTGCTGCTTCTGTTCAAGGAAGCTCAGGGTGTCTGTATGTGGTGCTGCTGCTTGTAAGAAGAATTTCCAGCTCTCAAGTGCTGTCTAGGAATAGAATATGGTAGACTGGATAGACAGGGTGCTCTGACTCTCCTGCTGTGGCATGTGGTTAATTTTGGCTTTTCTAGCCCTGTGACTTACCTTTGGTAACAGATTTCTGCTGCATTCCCACAGTTAAGAGGAACAAGTTGTTCTAGAGTTCAGTCAACTGTTTTGAAGAGTCTGAATTCAGTCAGGTGAAGGGTGATGCAAACACCCTCAGCATAAGCTTGGTAAAACTTTATAATACTTGATGTATGATTAACAAATTCCACTTTCACTGGACTAATTTACCCATGTCTGGTTTTCTCTTTGAAATGTTGAATTGCTGAGATTTCGGAGTTTTCACATAATCTGTTGCTCTTTTTCATTTCCCAAGGAGTTTCCAGTAAATGTTAAGTTCTGCCTAGAAGGTATGGAAGAATCAGGGTCTGAAGGCCTTGATGAACTGATTTTTGCTCAACGCGACACTTTCTTCAAAGATGTGGACTTTGTTTGCATATCTGACAACTACTGGCTAGGCAAGAAGAAGCCTTGTATCACCTATGGCTTGAGAGGTATCTGCTACTACTTCATTGAGGCAAGTGCTGAAATGTGCTGCAAAACTAGTGTCATTAGACTGATGTCATTTCACTGAATTTTATGCTGGAAAACAGTGGTAGCTTTAACTCTTCTGAAAAACTACTGGCATGAAAAAAATTAAACTGGTTTCTTCAGTAAAAGAGTTTCAGCTGCAGCTCCTACTACTTGGATAATTGTACATGTCTTTATTTTACTATCCTGTGTGGTACTTAGTTGGGAGGGATAGTGTTCAGATGTGTGAAGTAACACAAATCAGTACCTTTATGAAAGATGATCTCGTGGCATAGATCTCTTCCTGCAGGCATTTCCTTGACTGCAGGAAGAGCTGTCAGAGCAGGGACAATCAGTACGAAGGGCTTGTACTCCACAGAGCAGCAAAGTGCACTTGCTTGTGGCTTGTGTGCACTGTAACTGAGTAGCCTAACCAGATGCATTCTCAAGATACATGCAGCAAAAGGCTAGGGTGACTGTGCTGTGTGTCAGTATCTTTGTGCTAAAATTAACCTGAGTCTTAATTTGCTTCAAACTAGGTTGAATGCAGTGACAAGGACCTTCACTCTGGAGTTTATGGTGGCTCAGTACATGAGGCCATGACAGATCTCATTGCTTTAATGGGTAAGTAAAAGCAGGCTGCAACAAATGTGCAGTGAGAGGCATTTCTAAGGGCTGCTTGCACTAGCAAAGCAATGACTAGTGAAGTTGTGCTTGCCAGGTGTGTGATGTCAGCTGGTGCCTTAGATACAGAAACTTGAGGGGTCATGCCAAGAAGTTGTCTACTTCCTTTAGCTTCCTCTAAAGTCTTGCTGCAAACCTGTATGTTAATTGAGTTGGCTCTTTGCTGCAAACTCCTCTATGGATTCCATATGGACTTCCATGGGAATCCTGCCTTCAAACAGCCATCCAGATGTGTAGCAGAAGAGTGAAATAGTTGTAGGGATCTGAACATCCCATAAGTGCCTCCCATGCCTAGTGAAAGGTGCTGAGAGGTGAAGGTCAGGATTTAATTGCATTTACAGAGTTTTCAGAAGGCAGACTTTCATTAGCCATGGAAATATCATCTTGTATCTTCTGCTTGAATCCTGACATTAGGTGCTTCTTGTTTACAGGTTGTCTTGTAGACAAGAAAGGGAAAATCCTCATCCCAGGTATTTATGAAGCAGTGGCACCTGTTACTGATGAGGAACTGGCACTGTATGAGCAGATTGATTTTGACATGAAGGAGTATGCAAAGGATGTGGGAGCAGCCAAACTCTTGCATGATACAAAGGTAGTGTTCTCCTACCTCTCTGCCCTGGCTAGCTGCATTAGCAAATGATCTGTATTGCTAGAAGACAGTAACAAGCTTCTGTGGAGTCTCGTGTAGTTACCTAGTAATTTAGCAGGCACAGAGTTAGTCTTTAAAATGGTGAGATTGCTGTGAAGATACTTTAATCTACAGTTAGTTGACTGCATCCTTAACATCCTTTCTTCAGAGCGTGAGGTGCCTGGAAGCTTAGTCCAGGTTATCCCGTGTTTAAGGCAAGCGGTCTAGACAGCTCTAAATTCACACCAGAAATGACATGGTTCAAGTTTGATGTGCAAGTAATTCCACTTTATTCAGCTCAGCTTTTTCCTCTTGTATCCTTTTTTACACATAGGTGTCCTTAGTTCATTGGTACAACACATACATAAACACGTGGTCACTGGGTGTTCATCTGTGTGTGCCCTCTGTTCTGTCTTTGTGCCACATTCCTCCAAGTGCTGTTAATTTGTTCTTTATCTTGTTACTGTGACAGTTGACTCCTTTCACCAGCCAGCTGCATTCCTCAGTTGTAATGCCCAAACCTGTGGCTGTTTTTCCTGCTTCTTCACTGTTTCACGCCACCACACCCTAGCCTATGTAAATGTAGTATTTCAAGCTTGTACACAACTTTTTTAACTAAAAACTTCCTTTAACTAGTGTGGTTTTATTGTGGCTCTCAGTGCTAGGTAAGAACTGCCAGCAGTTTCCCAGGGGCTGGATGCCACATCTATGTAAAGCATCTGTAGGTAGTGCAGTGGGTTCACAGAAATAAAGTAGTTGCTCATAGAGACTTTTAAGTGAGAAAAGGGCTTCACCTGTCTGTGGTGATCCTACAGTTGGCATGCTGATGATCTTCTTAGGCCCAGCAAGCAAGAAACACTTTGTAGCCATGAGCTAGGCAGCTGCCCAGTTCTTTGAACAGGCTTAGGTTCAATCAACTCATGTCTAAACTTCATATTCTTGTCCTGGCTGCTGTCCCAATGAACACTTAAGGGCATTGAATCTTGTGAGGTCCAGGTATTCGACAGCATTTTACCTTTGGTGTAAATGCATGGATCATAAAAGGGGACACAGGTGTTGTAAAAGACAAGCATACATGTGCAGGTCTGTCTTCTGCCCTGCTCTTGTCAGAAGGAGACTCCAGACTCAAATATAAGTAAAAATTTTATATCCTAAAAGTTGCCTATGTGTTCAAACAGGAACAGACCTCCTTCTTTAGCTTTTTCCTATAAAGTAACAGGTGAAGTGGCTTGCAGGTAGGGAGGAGGGGGCAAGATACTCCTCATGGGTTAAACCAAACTAGAACTAGACTGAAATCCTAGCTTAACTTACAAAGGGAGTTCTAAACTGTATGTGTGCAAGAAGGGCCTTAGAGCTAAAGAGGACAGAAGGCTGCTGCCTCCAGGTGAGGAGCCCTGTCCTTGGGACATATGAACTGTGACAGTTCACATATCTTTTGAAAGTGCTGTTAAACTTCATGTAACCTTGTAACCCTTTGTTTCTGTAGAGAGACATCCTTATGCATAGGTGGAGATACCCTTCTTTGTCTCTCCATGGAATTGAAGGAGCCTTCTCAGCCTCTGGAGCCAAGACTGTGATTCCTAGGAAAGTGATTGGCAAGTTCTCAATAAGACTTGTGCCAAACATGACTCCTGAAGAAGTCACAAAGCATGTATGTTGATATGGATGGATTGTCTCAAAACAGCTCGTATCTCTGAACTTCTCCTGTTTCCTGTGCCTGGGGAAAGAGTATTTATATGGTTTCTGTAGCAGTTCTGGTTATTTACTTTGCTGCCATCTTCCCTGTCCGGCACCTCAACTCGGATCACTCAGGGAATTGTAGAGTCCCACCCTGGACTCCTGTGGCCTGGCTTCTCAATTTCTAACCTGAAGAAAGGGCTCAGGAGTAAATGCTAATTCAACTGTAGGCACTCAGACTACCAGAGGTGTATATTCTGAAACACAAGGTGTAATGTATTGGATGACTATTGTAAAATGTGTGGTTGGCTTGCCTAAAGGAGATTGTGGCTTCAAAGTATCTGTATGAGTAATAACAAATCATTGGAGGAAAAGTGGTGCTGACCTGCAAGTCCCTGAGGTGCTTGTAGTGCCCAGTCTTTACCTGTGTTCATACAAATACTACCAGTAGGTAAGACTGTTCAATCTTTCTTATAGGTTGAAGACTACGTGAGCAAAAAGTTTGCAGAGCTGCAGAGCCCCAACAAATTCAAAGTGTATTTAGGCCATGGAGGAAAACCCTGGGTGTCAGACTTCAACCATCCCCACTACTTGGCTGGCAGGAAAGCAATGAAATCAGGTCAGTGAGTTTTCCACTTGGCATGGGGGTGGTGCTGAAAACCTTCAGTTTCAGCAGCACAAGAGACTGATGTGGTCATGTTTGCAGTATTCTGCACTTAAAGGAGTTTCTCATCAAGTAAGGAAATGTGTCATGTGCTGTCCTTAGACTCAAGTCTGACATACAGGAAGAAACTTGATAAAAAAACTCATTCCTACTGTGGTGGAACATGTCCCTTGGAGGTATGGAGTTCCTTTGACATAAGGAGGAGATGAGACTGTCAGTGATCTAGATCACTTGTTTAGCCAAAGCTTCCAAAATTTAATTGTCCTGGCATCCTTCCTTTTTAATCAGCTACATGAGGGCAACTGGAGCAACTCCAACTTGTGTTGGAGTGCAGACAGGCTTTCCAATCAAGTGTTACTGTAACTGAGCTCTGCTGCTCCAGCCCTGTGTCTGCTGGGGTGAAGGCCACACAGCCTACACGTTGGGGGCTGAATGTAACACATCACCCTCTGCAGTCTGGCTGATTCACACAGTCAGGTTTGGTCAGCACATGGTATGAAAGTGGGTGGTACTTGATTGCTTCAGCAGCAGTGAGGTTCTGTGTTGGAAAATCAAAGACCATTCCAAACTGACTTGAGTATTGCTTTGTTCTAGTTTTTGGTGTTGAACCAGACCTGACTAGGGAGGGAGGAAGCATTCCTGTCACCCTCACGTTTCAAGAGGCAACGGGCAAGAATGTCATGCTGCTTCCTGTAGGAGCTGCAGATGATGGTGCCCACTCTCAAAATGAGAAGCTAAATAGGTAAAAGAATATTTATGCTCATGCCATGGGTTATACTGAGGGTTTTGGCATGTGTTGTAAAGAGGAACAAGAATGGAGCTTTTGCTTTTAAGTCTCTGGAAGGCAAAGCACCATTTCTCCATAGCAGAGGATGACTGGGTGGGGAACTAGTCTGTAGCTGGGTTTCTCTTGCTACTGGTTTTTTACGCTTGAAACCAGGAGCAGCTCTTGTGCTTTTGTCTCTGGATGCCACAGGTGGTGTTTCTCTTAGCAGAGGAGATTGCAGGGAGGCTGGGAGTAGCCTGTTGCCTGCGGAGGGCTGATATTCAGAACGAACAACCAGTGGAAATGCAGATCAAACCAAGGCAAATCTAATGAAGCTGTTGCCTTTGTTCCAGGTACAACTACATCCAGGGGGTGAAGTTACTTGGTGCATACCTCTATGAAGTCTCCCAGCTGAAGGACTAAGTTAGACACCTTGACTCTGGCTCATGAATCACAAGTCTGAATTTCCTTACAGAATGTCATCAATTATTGAGTCTATGTGGCTCCTTCTTCCCACCAACACTCCGTGGCTTGAGTAGGGGAGAGGGAAACCTGCAGTTGCACTTGACAGAGAACACTGTATACCAAAACTATTCCTTTAAATGCTTACTTCAAATGACAGAACATTGTTCATCTGGCCAGCAGTCCCAAACAACATCTTTGTCCCCCCTGTATCACTTGAAAGTCGTGGTTTGCTGTGTTCACCTGCTCTCTGTGTAGAGCAGGAGGAACAGTTTGCTCTCAGCTGGTTAGGCAGCCACATCATTTGCAGAACTGCCAGCCAAGCTTCAGGTTCTTATTCCTGGATGTGCCCTGGAAATAGTCAGTGACAGATTATGGGGCTATACTAGCATGTGTCCAAGCTGTAGTGAGGCATCTGTCTTGCTAACAGTGATTTGGACAGCAGTTTGTCCCTTACAGTTTATACCTGCCTGCAGGTTTCAGTTTACAGTGAATGAGGCTATAACAATTCACTGTGGGTAATGACTACTGGCCATCTTTTTGTAAAGCTGCCTTTGTACTCCCTGAAAGGACAATAAATAATCATGCTCTAGAGTTTGGCTCTCTGTTTCGAAGGATTGAATAATGACTTGGCAGGGAAAGTAACTTGAGGTAACTGGGAAGGAATTTATCTGTTCCTGTAGGTGCAGAAATGATTCCTGTGAATCCATATTTTTGTTCCTTCGGCTCTGAGTCCGTAAGGGCCTGATGACTTGAAGCAGCTGTTGCTAGATCCTACTTTCCTGAGAGAACTCAATTTTGCATTTTTGGCTGGGTAAGCCAGGTCATCTCACAACTGGTGATACTGCAGGGACACGGGTGGAGTTTGTAGCTAGAAGTGGGGAGAGTAGAGCATCACTCACTGCAGCAGCTGGTGCCCGACTCCGAGGTGTCTTTTGGAAACTCAACTCCAACGCCTGTAGTGTTATGTCAAAAACAAACGCCTTTTCAATGTGCTGGGTTGGGCTGACTCTGAATTCCCTGACCAGTGCTAGCAGGCTAAGCCAGGTAGATTGTTGAGGAGGTGATGCTTTGCCCTGAGAAGTGCTGCAGTGTGTGCCTGGGGCCTGACAAATGGGCAAGCAGCGTGTCACGCTCCCTCCCTTGTGGGCCGGAAGGCAGGAGTGACTTGTCTGCTTTTCACTGGTGCTTGGTCTGGAGTTCTAATAGTGGATGGCTGTTAGGGCAGGGAGGGGTCTTCTACACTCCACCTTCTAAAGCTTCTCTGCTGCCTTTGATTTGTTTATCATGGAAATTGATGTCTGGAGATCATCTGGTACCACTAAAGTTTAATAACCCTGCAGCTGGGGTGTAGTTTGAGGCTCAGGTCACATCTGTCAGTACTTGCTTATTTCCCTGCCTTTCAATTTGAAGATCATCAAAATGAAAAACAAATTAGCTCCTAGCCTCACGTAGTGCTAGTTTCTCAAAGTGAAGAAAGCTTCTTTAGGCAGTAAGGAAGCTGTCAGGAGCCAGGTCCAGAACTTGAGGATGTCTGTGGTGGTTCTGATTAATTTGTAAATTGCTAAATCACTTAATTGTGGAAGTTCTGAGCTCAGGATGCTACATCAGATCCTGCACTTGCAGAGCACAGCATGGTGGAGCTGTGAAGGATGCCTGTAACAGAAGAAAGTGTAGTTAGAGCTTTGTGCAAGAGCCTGGGAAGCTGGAGCTGTTGGCTAGACAGCAGAAACACTTTGGCATGGGTGGCCACCAGAACCATGCAAAAATGAGATTAAAATGGCACTTTGGCCCAAGCAAAATGCAGGGGCCTGTGTAAACACAGGTGTAAGGTGCTAAATTAAGGGTCCTTTATGAGGATTCCTGAGATTTCGGATCTGTTTGGATGTGTAATTTAATGTCTGCTCTCACAACTGCCTGTTCCCCTGCACGGCAGAGCCAGCTTTCTCTGTAAGCTCTCCTGGCCCTGCTGAAGGTGCACACAGAAGCAGCAGTACTTTGCCTGAGTGAACAGTCTGGGTAAAAAGGCCTGTTGCTGCTGGCCTGTTTCTGTAGACTGCCTCAGCCCTGGCTCCTTGGAGCGTGGTGTGATGCAGAGGTGTGCTTTGTCATGTCTTTGAACACTTCTGCGTCGTACAAAGGTCGCGTAGCCCAAGCTGGTTGAGGAGCAGCACTGTTGTACCAGACTGAAGTGTCATCCGGGACATCAAGCCTGAGCTCAACCTGAAATCCAAAGTGCATCAGAAACTCACAGCAGCACCTGCATCTGCTGGGGTAGAGTGGCTGCTGGCAGCTTCCCACACAAAGCTTCCCAGCATCTCTTTACCTGCTACGCGTCCCTGGAAGGCTTGGCCACCTCCAGTTGGTATGTAACACAAGCTGGTGTGATGAATATCCCTCAGTACCAGACTCTGAAGGGAACTGGCTTGAGTGCCAGACCAAGCTCTGGCAAGGAAAAGTACTGTCAGGGGAAGGGCAGGGCTGCAGGTCTCCCAAGTGTCCAGACAAGGGTCATGAAAATGATAGTGCTGGAACACCTCTGTCGTATAAGAAGGTTGAGAGAGTTGGGGTGGTTCAGTAGGGAGAAGGCTCCAGGGAGAACTTACTGCAGCCTTTCAGTGCTTGGAGCAGGACATGTGAGAAAGACAAGGATAGACTTCTTGGCAGGACCTGGTGTGACAGGACAAGAGGTGATGATCTTAACCTGAAAATAGGGAGACCTACACTAGATAAATTACATGAGATTGCTTGAGAGTCACTTTATAAGTAGGCAGCTGGGGCAGGGGGAATGGGGTGTCTATATGCAGAGCAGTCCTCTGTCCTGTATCTTAATGTGGAACGATTCTGGATAGAAGAAAATTGGGAAAACTCTCAGTCACATGCAGCTGTTTGCAAGTCCAGATGGCTTATACTTCCAGTTCTTCCCACTCCAAGAAGGAGTACACAAGGTGGGAATCTAAAACATGCACGTTCCACCCACTTTCCACAGGGGAAAAGCACTGGATGGAGACTGCTAGCTTCTGGCTTGTGATGCCTCCTTCTCACTAGATTTCCTGCATTCTAGGGAAATCTGTGTTGGTGCATCTAGACATGGGTTGTGCACTTAAAAGAGCATCTGGAGTAATGCCAGCTGCTTTCCCTAAGTGAGTAAGTCCTGACTGACTTTTAAAATGATGCTTTAGTTCTACTGTGCTGGGGACCAAAAGCATGCACATGAGAAACAGCCCTGACTCTCAGCCATGTGGCAGGACACTCTGAGGCTTATCAGGCACCGTGGTTCCTCGTTGGAAACTCGTTTTAACTCACAAAACAGGCTTTGTTTCAGCATAACGAGTTGGGGTGCACTAACTACATCAAAACTTGTTTTTTCTGAAAGGTTACATGATAGACTCTCTTAACTTACAGAACTGCAGCTCTGCCATCCTGCCCTTGGACCAGTGTGAAGAGAGCTAATCGAGATCCAGGATGCTATGAGTGTGTTCATTCTGTCAAAGCCGTAGCTTCAAAACGTGATGAACGCTTTCAGTGTTAGCTCATTCAATTAAAGCAGCTGATTCATGGGCTGGGTATGCTTTTACACTGAAGAGTCAATCTGAATAAATCACCTCTGCTGCAACTAATAATGCTGTGCAGGGGATTTAAATCACTCTGCTTAGGCTACACAGGAAAGCTCAGGAGGGGGTAATTTTGGTGCTCGGTCAGCAGGATCATAGGATCATAGGATCATAGGATGTTAAGGGTTGGAAGGGACCCAAGAGATCATCAAGTCCAACCCCCCTGCCGGAGCAGGACAAAACTATCTAACACAGATCACAGAGGAACGCATCCAGGCGGCCTTGAAAGTCCCCAGAGAAGGAGACTCCACGACCTCCCTGGGGAGTCTGTTCCAGTGCTCTGTGACCCTCACAGCAAAGAAGTTCACCCATGTGTTGAGGTGGAACCTCCTCTGCTGCAACTGACACCCATTGCTCCTTGTCCTATCACAGGGAGCAAGTGAAAAGAGCCTGTCCCCTCCCTCCTGGCCAGCCTTCAGGTACTTATAAACATTGATCAAATCTCCCCTAAGTCTTCTCTTCTCCAGACTAAAAAGTCTCAAGTCCCTCAGCCTCTCCTCATAAGCCATGCGCTCCTGTCCCCTAATCATCCTCGTAGCCCTCTGCTGGACCCTCTCCAGTAGATCCTTGTCCCTCTTAAACTGGGGGGCCCAAAACTGAACACAGTACTCAAGATGAGGCCTCACCAGGGCAGAGCAGAGGGGGAGAAGAACCTCCCTCGATCTGCTGGACACACTTCTCCTAATACACCCCAGGATCCCATTGGCCTTCTTGGCGTTCTGCATCAAGCTGTTGCGTTATGAAACTCTGAATGCTAAGACTTGTTTTTCTAGTGCTTTTAAATATTCCTCTTTCTATTAGTTTTGCATATTCTTGGTGATTCTGAGCTTGAGGACTGCTTCTGAGGCACGCTCATGGAAGATGCCAGCTGATGCTGACGTGCTGGGATGCTGTGTCATCCTCTCTGCACGGGCTTGTGGTCTTAATCACAGGGACAGCCCATGGACCTCTTATTTTCCCACCTGAAAAATGAGGTGACAAATAGAGTTGAGCAACTGTCTTCTCCTCTTGAAAGCAGCCCTCTTGTAAGTACTGCCTTTGAACAGCGAGACCTGTAGCATCCTCAGAGCAAGTGTGGTCTCTTCACTAACCATAAAAAGCTCATTCCATCAAGATAACTTGATGTAGTTACTATCTGTGGCAGCAAATCTGACCCATGGCACAAACTGCCAAATATTTGCAAGTGAAACAGATTCAGTTGTGAGGGACTGAAGGAAGTCTTTGCATGGAGACATTCCTTCTGTGTTAGCAGTTGCTTGTGAATATGGTTGCCCTGTGGTTGTCAGTGGCAGTCCAAGGGTCTGTGCTGAAAGATCAGCTTTAGTGAAGGCTAAGTGTTCCTAAGGAAGGGGTGTGAGCAGCGTTTGAGGCAGGACCCTGTGGGTCCTGCTGTTACTGTCTGTATGTGTCAATAAAAACATAGGAAAGTGTTAAACATTCTGACGTAAAGGTGAATCCTTGGAGGACCCTTTTCTTGCTCTTTTGGACACAGTGAGCAAATGGAATGGCCAGTCTCAGCCATTAATATAAGTGGGATTGTAGCCAAGTCCTGTATTTCAATATAACAGCCGAGACGTGTGATGAAATTAAATCTCACACTGCTGAACTCCTTGATGGGTTGAACGTTGATGGGTAGTGAATCCTGGAGCCAAGGTTAGGGACTTGAGAATAAACACTGTCTTCTCTTGACTGTTTTAAGTGCTAACAGGGCCAATTCTGAAATGCTCCTGCTGAATTACAAGAAAACTATTGAACTCTGCCTTAGATTTGCAGCAACTTGAGAGCAACGTAACTGACTGTTGAAGTACAGCTGCAAAAGACAGTCGCAAGGTAGAATGTTGTGGTGGTGTTATAAATGTGCCCTTGAAAAGGTGCTGGTTTATACTGTCTTGCCACATTAACAGTGGGTTGGCATCTAGCTTTCATTACCAGCTGTGCACTGGTGCATCCCTAGACACACTTTAGATGGAAAAGCTGCTTCTTTTTATGGATTGTTTAACATTACCTGCAGAGTGTAGAACATCTGGCCTTTGCTGTCTCCCATGTTCTCTGCTGCTGCTGCCCTTTCTGCCCCTCTCCTGTTTCATGAGGGGAGTTAATCAGGCAGGGGGGTGACCCATGGAGTTTCCCCAGAGTGTGAGCAGGCTTTCCCTTTGTAAGGTGCTGTATACACGTCGAGCAGGCGGAGTCTCGGGTTTTGCGTTAGCGTTGTGGTTGTTCTAAAGCGGAAACACGCGCTAGCAGGCGCTGACCTGCAATTTCAACCTGATCCTTCAGCTCCCAACTGCAGTAGTTCTCGTGTTTTGAAAGTTGGTACCAAGCTCCAACTGCACCACATGGTGCCAGAAAAGACAACTTTTTTATTCCCAAATTTCTCTCCATTAACCCCTTTATTATCGTAGTGTAAAACTCCTGACAGAAAGCCACTGATTTCTGCAAGTCCACTGGATGACACTTCTTGTCCGTTGTGGAAATGTCAGAAGCTAAAGGCGTCAGACAAAAGACACTCAGAGATGGTTGCAGGCGAATCTCTTCAGGCTTTCCCGTTGTACGCGTTGAACACGCAGCTGGAGGATCCAGTTCCAAGCTGCACGAGTACGATGTGAATTCACAATACAGTGTGGGCTGCTGTCGTCATCTTCAGGAATTGGTTGTCAAACAGAGAAGGCTACTAAAATGACAGCAAAAGACTGACATCTGCACAACTTTGAGTCTTGTTTGCATTTCAGAAACACCCTGTAGTGTCGTCAGCCGTGTCCTAACTTCGTGCAAGGAGGCACAGTGAGTAGTTTTAAGGCAGTTTTTCTTGTGATGGATGTACAAGTCGAGAAGAGGATAGACTCTTCTTCCCTCTTCTTCCTGAGCAGAGGGAGCTCAGGCACACACTGGCTATCAGTTCTCTTGTCTGGCCACAGAATTTAGTGTAAAGAGATGCAAATAAAGATACTCTGGACACAGAGAGACTGTGGAGAGAGACAGGTAGAGAAAGTGTCAGAATTCAAGTAAAGGTCTTCATGAGAAAGGTGTGAGTTGATGTGTCAATACACGTTCCTAGAGCTTGCACAGCCACAGCTTACTAGCTTCCAGGTTTAAGTCTGCTGATGTTGGTGGAAATTAGCCTCGATGGAATTTAGCTGTTAACAAACTTGTGTAAGTTTGAGAGCTGCATCTAATTTTTGGAAGCTTTACTTGAGGCTATCTGACACTCACATATTAAATGTACTTAGACCAGTTCAGAAGTCATTTTGATTGAAGTTAATAGGAGCTTTGAAGAAGAGGTTTGAGAAATGAGAGACTAAAGCATGGTTGTTACCTGCAGGTGAGTTCATGCGTTGAGGGTTTTAAAATAGAAAATCACTACCAATTAGCAAACATGCTTGGGGGGGTTTGGAGTGGGGAATCAGAGCACAAGATTCCCTGAGCATCAGGTCAGTAGAAAACGGCACTGTATCACCTCGCCCGCTCTGCGGAAGTGTTCCTGCAGGACCTGACAGGCAACTGAGTCATCAGCATAAAATATTAATATTTAAGAAGATAGACTCCATTTTCTTAATGCATTGTAGTCCCACATCTATCACTGTGCAACTGTCACACAGATTTAGTGGGACACGGCTGTCGCCTTGAAGCCGTGCTCGGTAGCAGCCGATTAGCGGTATCTGCTCCACAAGTTAAACGGGCTCAGCTCCTCTGCCCTCATTAGAGGGAGCTTCTCCATCATACATGCTCCTCCAGCTTCTTGCAGAGATTTGATTTCCATGGAAGAAAGTTTGAAGGCCTGGCACGGACAGACCAGCAGTCCTCAGAGATGCAGAAGAAGGATTCAAAAAATTAATAGATTTAGCACTAGAATTAAAACCAGAGTAGGAAAAATGTTAGCTTTATCAGCAGCACAGCTCTGCAGCACAACATCAGCAGGACTAGGGACGTCGTTCTCCTCCTGTGCTGGGCACTGGGGAGGCCTCCCCTCGAGTACTGGGGGCAGTTCTGGGTCCCTCACTTCAAGGGAGAGATTGAGGCGCTGGAGTGGGCCCAGAGAAGCAATGAGGCTGCGGAAGGGACTAGAGGGAAAGTCTGATGAGGAGAGGCTGAGGGGGCTGGGGGTGTTTAGCCTGGAGAAGAGGAGACTCAAGGGGGGACCTTATCCTTCTCTGAAACTACCTGAAGGGATGTGGCAGTCAGGTGGGGGTCTGGCTCTTCTCCCAGGCAACTGGTGACAGGACAAGAGGGCAGAGCCTGAAGCTGCTCCAGAGGAAGGTTAGGTTGGATGTCAGGAAGCCCTTCCTCAGAAAAGGTGATCAGGCACTGGGATGGACTGTGCAGGGCAGTGGTGGAGTCGCCATCCCTGGAGGTGTTAAATGACAGCCTGGATGTGGCACTTCACTGCCATGGTCTAGCTGATTGTGGTGATGCTGGGTCATGGGCTGGGCTGGATGACCTTAGAGATGTCTTCCAGCCTCAGCAGTTCTGCGAATACCGATGTGACCTTAATGGACCCAGAAGTGCCTCCTATTCTGCTCATAAAGTTAGATGCACGCACCTCTTTGCTTTTGGGTTTGAGTGACTCTGTGCTGTGCCCATCAACAACACCTCACATTCTGGCACACTGTTCACCAGCATCTTTCAATTACTGAATGTTCAGGAATTGAAAAATTGCTGTTCGTTATGAAGTTCAGTATGAAACTGTGTGATCTACTCTAGAAGACCCTGCTCTAGCAGGGGGTTTGACTAGATGAGGCTCAAAAGTCCTTCCAACCCCTAGCATTCTGTGAAACAAAAAGGAAAATGATTTAAAACCCTTTTTCTTGCAGCCTGTGATTGGGGACATTTAGTGACTTTGGGTGAGACAGGTGATACTAGCAAACGACACACCAGCCTGCAAGCTTAACCCGTCACTCCTCGTGCACAGGGTTGTCCGTGTCCCACGTGCTCTCCAGGCTGGCAGGGCCACAGTGACTGATCGCTGGCTCCTAGCAGAGGAGCACGTCAAAGGCTGGCACGCCTGCTCTGGGAACCCTCTTCTCAGCACCCGGTGGCAGATGCCACCTGGTTAGCATCCGTTTACCTTCTGGTTTGAAGATCAAAAACTCTCGGTGTGCTTTCTCAGTGCTCTGAATTTGAGAGCTTGATCCTGCTAAATCTGTTAGCCGGTTTGAGGCCCAATTGCTAGTCCTGGGAACAAGTGAAATCTGCAGATAAGATGACACCTGCTGAGACAACTCAAAAGGAATCAGTCACACTACTTCAGGCCGACACTTTCTTTTTTGCTGGTAGTGTGGCTCTTTGAAAACTGAGTCTTTATGAGGACAAAGCGCTCTTTAATTTTCTTCCCTTTTGCTTGCAGGATCCACTTCAAGCCTCGGCGGTGTGAGTTGCGTTCTCTTCCTGTGATCTCCACAGAGCACTTTCTCCCCTCTCAGCTAAGAAACAGCAAATCTAGGCAGATAAAAGACATGTTTACTCGTGGCTGGGGAGGCTGCCAACCAGTGAGGGATCAGACATCTCTGACGTCTTTGTGTGCAGCCTGGACCACTCACAAGGTACTAAATGAATGGGTTAGACTCCTTAACCCATCACCTTTCAGAGCTGGATTCTTTTACCTGAGCTCGTCCTGCAGTTACTGCTTTGGAAAGGAGGCATGCGCTGTCTCTGGCCATGTATCTGCTAACAGCTTGTCCTTCATCCCGCGAGTGACCGACCAGATAGGTGAAAACAGACTCGCTGCAAGTGGAGAAACTAAGGCTGCCACAAACACGTTGGTACTTCTCTAAGTGTGACAGGAAAACTGGGTCCCTTTGTTCTGCCATTCCCTTCAGTCTCCACTGTCTTGTGGTGCACAGTGTGTGCTCTTCAGGTAGGCTTTTGTGCCAGGAATCTACTTGCCCAGCCAGTTTCCCTATAGGTATCAAGATGACAACATTAATTGTCCCAACCTTCACAGCCTTAATGAGGGAAGGCACCGTGGGGAGGTAAGGGAACATCCATAAGGTCAGCAAGAAAACCTGCCAAACAACCAGGAGGAGCGAAAGATTCAGGTGTTGTGGGTTTCTGCACAGGGAATTGGGGCAAAGGGGTGACTGATCACATTTAGGATCCAGTGAGTGCTCAGTCAGGGGTTGTTTCTGTGTAATTAACTGCCTGTCACAGACAGACATGTACAGCTGCTCTCGGTGATCTTACCACTCTCCCAGCCCAACAACTCTGTGATTAAAGAAAACCCAGCTGTGAGGTTTTGCAGGAAGGGGTGTGCAGATTACTGCACGTGGGGAGAACGGGCTGTTTTGACTCCTGGTCAAGCTCTGTCCCTCTTAAAGACTGGCTTGCAGGCAAGTGTTGAGGAGCACAGGGTGGAACTGTTCCTCTGACAAGGATTTGTGCCCTGGATCTTTCATAGCTAATGGCTTAAATGCATTAAGTGGCATTATCACCACGAGTCTTCCATGTCTGTCTCTTTCAGTTCACTCCAGACTGTAATTCCCTCTGAAGAGCAGCGAGTGAGGGGATACAAACTTTATGCATCTTCATGAGTTGTCTCAAATATTTCAACCCAAATTTCACAACTTACATAAGGATTTAGGCACGTGGAGTGTGGGATTAGTTACTTATATCCAAGCCAGTGATTTTCAGAGCTGTCATTTGCTCAAGAAGCTGAGATACAACAATATTAGGTCTGAACGTTCACATTCCTATGGTGCAAAGTGCAGAGCCATTGCTGCCTTTTCAAGCCGTGTCAAGGCAGGTGCTGCACTCTTGCTGGGTTTGTTTAGTCTGGAAAAGAGGAGGCTCAGGGGTGACCTTATCGCTGTCTGTAACTATCTGAAAGGTGGTTGTAGTCAGACAGGGGTCGGTCTTTTCTCCCTGGGCACTGGAGACAGGAGAAGAGGTCATAGTCTTAAGCTCCATCAGGGGAGGTTTAGACTTGACATTAGGAAAAGATTTTTCACTGAAAGAGTGATCCGGTTTTGGAATGGGCTGCCCACAGAGGTGGTTGAGTCACTGTCCCTGGAGGTGTTCAAGGTTAGGCTGGATGAGGTGCTGAGTGGCATGATCTAGATGTTAGATGTTAGGATTCCTGGGTTTTTTTTGGATTTAGGTTGGACTGGATGATCTTTAAGGTCTTTTCCAACCTTATCATTACTGTGATACTGTGAAGGCTTTTGAACACATGAGAAACTTCTCTACCTGAAAAGATTGTAATGAAGAGGGTAAAAATACTTGTCTGCAGGAAAGTATTTTAAGTCTAAAGCTTTGTGGAGTGAGTAAGGAGCTGCTTTGCACAGAAAATGTAATTAAGTTTATAGCAAAGAGCCCCTTCGCAGACCCCCTTCAGTTGTTCACAGGCTTCTGAGACGATGTCCATCTACGAATAAGTTTTCAGACAGAAGGCACGAGTCTTGTGATGATCTGCCTCTCTGGTGCTGAGATGACACTGCATCCTTCACAAATGGCCTGTTGATGGCCTGACCTGCAGAACACACGAACAGTGCAGAGCCTGGCTTGAGCGACGTCTCACCCTTGCTGTGGTAAGTGGCACTTGGACAGAAGAGCTAGCGCGAAACGCCTCACGCCCCTGCCCAAGAGGAATGCGCAGTGTCTGTTGCCACGACACGGACATGTGTAGTCAGATGTACGTATGGTCCTGTGAACTGTGGGCTCCTTTATTTTTAAGCTGTTTAAGAGCAACTTGTACTCGTTAAAGGAGAAGGCCCTCTGCTTTGGCTTCCTCCCCAGTGCAGAGCAGCTGAGGGTGCTGGAGCTGTTTAGTCTGAAGGAAAGGAGGCTGAGGGGAGACCTGTCTACAACTACATGAAAGGAGACTGCAGAGAGGTGAGGCTTGATCTCTTCTCACAAGTCACAAGTGATAGATAGGACAAGAGGAAATGGCCTCAAGTTGCACCAGGGGAGGTTTAGGCTGGACGTTAGGAAAAACATATTGGAAGGCTCATCAGGCCTTGGAACAGGCTACCCAGGGAGAGGGTTGAAGCACCACTCCTGGATGTTGCTGCAGTTTGAAAATTACCAGAATTTTCAGATGTGCAGAGGTGCTTTTGTGAGGAACAAAAAGTTGTATTACTTTTGAGAGGAACCCTTCCCTCAGTTACTTCTCCTGGGGAAGGTGACACTGCCCTGGAACCTTCCCTGGAAAGGCCTGTTCTGGGGGACCTGCCCCGAGGTTACACTGTCCCAGGAACCTGCCCCGGAAGGGCCTGGCTAGGTCAGCCCACAAAAACCGGAGCACGCCCTTTGTTCAGGCTCCTTGGGGGCTGTGGCCCTGAAGGGAGTACACCCCCCACCGCCCATTCCTGGGGCGGTGGGGAGGGTGAGGACCGCAGCTCCAAGGGGACCGTGGCTTCCGAAAAGCCACCGGTCCTGCTGCCGCCGCACTGCGCCCCGCACCGGCCGCGGCTTCCGAGAGGAACATAGCTCCGAGAGGAGTGCAGCTTCCGAAGGGCTGCCACCGCTGCGCGATCCTGGCCCCGGACTGGAGAAGCCGCGGATGCTGCCGCACCGCGCCCGGACTGGAGAAGCAAGACTGGTGCAGATTTGCCATCATGACCCCCCCCCCCCCCCGACACCCTTCAGCATCGCAGTGAGCTGGGGTACTTCTTTTCCCCCTGGAGCCAAGACAGGAGAGGAGAGGATCTTTGGAAGACCCTCTTGGCCACATGTGGAGTGTGGGGGGTGCAGCCCTGCTGACGCAGCCATGTGGTCGGTCTCCATCTTGGATCCCGCACGTGGCTGGGCCCCGCAGCTATGCTGCCGCCATTTTGGACAGACTGATCAGCAAGAAGAGAGGCTGTTTGTCATTTCTGCCGCTGAGAAAAGACTGGCAGCGCTTAAGTTTTGGGGGAGAGCTCCTTTTTGCTTAGCTGAAGAAAGCAGAAGGACTTGGGAATCCTTAAACCTTGGATCCGAAAGACAGAGACTGGGTTCTTTGTTTGCTGCTGCACCGAGGGATGCAGGTGTGGGCGCTGAGAAACTCGGGCCATCCTGCACTGACATGCTCTTTTTTCCCAGGTCTCTAAAGTGAAAGAAGAACCAAGGCCCAAACTGTAGTGACCTCCCATTATAATTTTCTCAGGTTGTGTGATGGCATTTGTGACACAGTTTCTAGTTTGTGTGCACCGACTTGCACAACCTTTTCTTCCATTCTGCATACAGTTATAGAGTTAATAAACCTTTCTGCAGTTTCCCTAAGCCATCCATTGTCTGGGAAATTTATCCGAGATGTCATTGAGACCTCACTGCTTTGCTTTCCGTTCTTTTATCTTAAATTGTGGTCTTGGACCCACCACAGATGTGTTTCAAAGTCATGTGGATCTGGAGCTTAGGGACATGGTTTAGTGGTGGCCTTTGGACAGTTGGGTTAGTGGTTGAACTTTATGATCTTTAAGGTTTTTTTCAGTCTAAGCAATCCTATGAAACTCTTGATGGTACCATCGCTTTGTAACCCACCGAGGCTGCTGCCCTGCTGCAGTAATAGAAACCTGAAGCAGGAGAGCACCCCTGCCCTGGATAGCTTACCTTCCCAAAGAACAAGCAAAACAATTACACTGATGCTTTTTCCTTTGTTCTGTTATTTTAGTTCAGACCTTGTTTTCCTGTGATTGCCTCCTGCTTGGACATTTATTGTGTTCCAAAGAGGAGTTGTCCATGCCAGCTCTTAGCCAAGCCTTTCGGGTTGGTTCTTTGATTTCTTGTATTTAATAAGCTATTATCAGTGTGTTTTTATTAAGGAGATAAAGATTTAAAGCTGCTTCTAAACAACGCTAGCAAGGTTTATGATGCTCCGCAGTTGGAATAATCGCTGTAAAGAAAAAAAGTCTTATGCTAGAGACTTTAAACCTTGTTCCAAGTTATAACATATGGAGCAATTAGGAAGGAAATCCAAACTATAAAATAATCATTGCTCTCTCCCCTCCCCCCCATAGTATAGCTTCACCGTAGTATTAAATGACAAATAAATAGTTGAGTGACTAAACTGCATAGACCTATAAATAATTGCACATGTGCTGTTGTAACTCCGGTGTAACTCCAGAGCAAAGCACTCAAAGTTAGGATAGAGGAAGGCAAGATTAATTGTAAAACAGAATTATTTAAAACAAATGCAAATAAACATTGAATTCCCCCCAGCAGGTTTTCAATTTTGTTTGCAAACAATGTTTAGTATATTAAACAAATGAAGAACAAAAACTTAGAAGGTATTTGTAAAGCTCCGAGACAGGACCTTGACCTCTCCTTGAAGAACTGATGCTGGTTACTGAGTCTGTTCATGTGAACGGTGGGTTGTTTATTGCTTTTCAAAATGGGCGAAGGATCAGCAGGAAAGGAACTTGTGCACAGGCCCCTGAAACTTGCTGCAAGTTCCGAGACCCTCTGCTGTGGAGGAGCTGACAGCTAGGAGATGGTGAGGCTGCCCACACCAAAACAGGAACAAAGGAACAACACGCTTGGACACAGCTGTCCAGTGCCATCCCAGCAAGTCATGTTAGAACAGATATTCTTTTGTGCATGATCTGATTTTCCTTCTGCTTCTCCCTGTGGTTTAAGGCCATTATGAACCAGACTAGTAGCCTGGCCCCAACATACCAGTGCCTGCAGTTCGGTAGTTACCTCCCTCCTATCAACCCTTTTGCAAAAGGCAGTGCAGCTGCCTTCCCAGGAAGGACCTTTTCACACCAGAGTTTATCTGCTTGCAAACCAGTGTGCAGCCAAGCTCAGGACACTTTAAGTAATGAGTAAATAACTTCTCAGCGGTGCGGGAGCGTCGGCGGGAGGAACAACGCGGAGCAATCGATGTTATTCGTAAAGCATTGTTCAGCTTTATTATACCTAAGCATTAGTTTATATAGAGTTAGGCTTAACGGCGTGTTCTAAGCCTATTGGTTCTCAAGTCTATCGCCATATGATTGACATAACTATTCCAAACACTTACTGGTTAGAGACCTGATACCATACGAACAATCAAACTCTGTTCTGGCTACAAGTCACAAAAGCATCCTGTCTTAGCGCCTTGGCCTTGCTCAATACAACGTTGCAAGACTTTTGCTGAGTCCTTGGCTTCATCATAATCTCGTCGTCCATGCTATCTTCAGTGTCCAATCATCACACCAGCTGCTTCCCATGGCCTTCGTTCCCAGGCCTATCTCAGTTCTAACTGTTCCTGCTCAAAGCCTGGATTGTGCACAGCCTCTGTCGATCCATGTCCCTGTTCTCTTAGCCACTCTGCAACACAGCGGACAGAATGAAATGCTAGTTCCTGGGAGAAATCCTTCTCCTAATAGAAATGTATTCTTTTGTTTCCCAGTTTTCAAATCAAAACAAGAAGGGATCACCTCTTCTCTCCAAGTCATACGAAATACTCTGGTAAACCAGCAGCATCTTCCATCAATGCCATGGTGCTTTCTGATGCTGGGATTCCTTCGAGGATCTGGAGCATCCAGGAAGGAAAGGATAAGGAGAAGGAAGTGGGAAAATTTCTCATGGCTTGACGTAGTAGTGATGTGGGTATCCTGCTTGAATTAATTGAGAGAGGCAGACTTAAGCATCTAAACCAAGAGTTCATATTTAACTTAAAAGCAACCCTTCATAACTGCAGAACATACCAGTGAAAGGAGGTCAAGTGTTCTGCAAGGAGAAGCGATCTTTCCAGTTCAAGCTCTTATCTCCATCCATAGAGGCAGCTGCAAAACAAGAGCAAAAAGAGGCAAGGATTTTGTTTTTTAACATAGTCTCCATTGCAGCAAAGCTGACTCCTAAACAGCATCTCTCACTTTTCTTTAAAGGGTTGACCTGAGCAAGGGCAGGGTGCATCACTGCTGTTGGGGCAGCTCACATTGCGGCACGTTCTAAGAGCTGATTGCTGGAAACAACAGTGGGTGTTGCAGTGTCACCTGCCAGCAGACTCCAGATCTCACCTGGCCTTCCACCAAACGATTCTCTTGCTGTCACACAGTTCACTGGGGTTGATGCCATGTGTTTAACAACCCTCAAACGCCGTCAGGCTCTGAGAGCAGCCATTCATCAGCTGCAAAGTGTCTGGATCTCTGCAGCATCTAGTGACTGCCCCGTGAAGTGTCATCCTCTTGCTCTTCCTTGTCAGCTGGAGCTTCACTGGTGACTAGGGCTTCACTGCCTGCTTCCCTGAAAAGTAAGACACTTACCAGTGAATGCTGTTAATGGGCTTATTAGTTAACTTCCTTTATCTTGGTTGCCTTCCATGATGGTGATTTGCTAAGAGAGAACGTAGCCCATCATTGGTTTGGTAAATTAGCTCCTACTGCCATGACAAAAGGTTCTTGCAAGCTGCAAGTCTTCTGACTTAATTTTTCACTGGGTTGGTTGCAACTTGTTTAATTTTCATTCACACCCTCCCCACACCTCAAATGCTGCATTGCAGGGAGGACAGCATCTGAGGGATGTGCTTCAGGATCAGTGAGGAGAGCAGCAAAGCCTTCAGAAGCTGCTTCTCGAGTGTTTGTAAGCCTAGTTGATATTTTATCAAAGAATCATCATAGTTAAAGGATCAGCTTGGATTTCTCATTAAGTCATCTCCTAAGAAGACTAACTTCTAACAGAACTCAGTGAGGTGGGAAGAAGTGAGACACTAAATGTTCTTACTACTGAGACATGAAGGAAGAGAAAGCGCCTGACTGTCAGGCATCGTTTCTAAGAACAGCCACACTACAGCCTTCATAAAGCAGCACCTGCTCTTGAAAATGAGATGAGACACAATGCACTCGAAATGGAGGGCTGGAGTCTTTGTTTGATGTTCCCCCTCCCTCAGGCTTTGTCATCCCTTCAGATCATTGCTCCTTTCCATGAGCTGTGGTTGCTGCACAGAGCTATTGTAGCCTTGAAATCTTTCTTCTCCTGACTCTCCTCTCCACAAGCTCTGCCGGCTGCAACCCAAGGGCTTCGAGCAGCCTTGCCTGTCTGTTGGCAGGGCATGAACATGACATTCCACCTGCCAACCCCTTCCCTCCCTCAAGCACAGCGTCGCTGCTGCCCAAGTCCGTGTCTGAACGACTCGCGCGCTCTGCAGGACCCCGCCAGCACGCCCTCGCACTCCTTTTCCCAGCCTTGCCGCTGTTTGTGCTCGCGTTTGCTCGTGAAAGCAACAGGTCTGTGATGTTCTATAGACTCGTCTTGAAGTCTGCCTCTGTTCTGAAAATGTCACAGTTACTTCAGGTTGCTCTGCTTGTCTCAGCGCTCGGCTGCTTTCCTTCGCAGCGCTTTCATTCTCCTAAATACTTCTGAGCCACTGAAACGCAGCTTCACAGACTTCTCTCCTGTTCATTTAGGCTCTGCCAGTGAACTTCAGGTTTGTAACTGAAGGCGTGCAGGAAGCAGGATCCTTGGGACTACAGAAGTTACTTGAGGGAAGCCAGTGCTTTTTCTCTGACGTTGATGACATCGTGACTTCTGACAACCCCCAGCTCAGCAACAAGAAGGCTGCCCTTACCTATGGGAGTTGGGGAAATGCCTGCCTCTTTGTGGAGGTAAAGGATACAGGTTCATCTGAGCTGGGCCTCTGACCAGAGAGCAGTGATGTACCTGTGCATCTGGTTTTGCATGTACAGGAAGACTGAGAGCAAACTTCACATTTATAAACACAGAGCTCTGTTATGTCCTTTTCAGTTTTTAAAGATTTTTCTCCTCATTTCAGTTCAATCAACCTTATTTACTTTCATTAAGTTCTTCAGTCAGCATTTCCCCACTTGCCTCTCTCCTCTTGATCCCTTTCCCAGCCCATTATTCTCCTGCCATTCTGCCAATCTTTCCTCATCAAACGCTCTGGACATCAACTCGGTTCTCTTGCAGCATCATCTCTACACCCCCTGATTCTTCCCAATCCCGTGTTTTCTGCTGCTCTGCCCTTCTGCAGCAGACACTGCTTAGAGCATTGTATCCCCCCCAAAGGGACTCAGTTTAGTCGGATCCCTTGGTTTAAAATCTGCACAAAATTTCTGTAACCATTGGCAGAAGCAGCCAACATGAGCTATTGTGAAATGAAGAGCAGAAATTTCTCATCTGGAAACTTCCTGATGAAGCATACAAGGAATTCAGAGAGAAAATTAAAGAACTCAAGAGCTCCAGAAAAACAAGCATTAACCTTTATGTCTGGAAAAGGATGAAATTTGTATTAACCACAAGAGCCTCGCCAGCCTTGATTCAATTTATCTCTAAGTCTTGGTTAAGAAAAATGATGCTATTAAAACATCAAAAATGATCTCTGCCTCCTACCACAGTCTTGGCTGTAATGAGCTTTTGAGAAGAATAAACAAGTTCGTTGCAGGAAAATAGTTTATGATAAACCCAAGTATAAAAATGTGGCCGGAAAAAGAACTCGTCTAATAAACGAAATGCCTCTTTCTGTTCTAAAGCTGTATGATTCAATAGACCTCTAAATCCTTATTTGCTGCAAACTGGAATTAAGGTTGGACATACATTTTCTTAATGTAAAACATGTAATGTTCTTTCCTGCCTTTGTTATGAAGATCTTGCGTTAAATAAAAAAAGATAGAGGACCTGAAGACTTTATCCTGTAAGGTTAGAAACAAAAACGCGCACGTAATTCTCTTATGATGTGTTTAATCTGACTGAAGGAGAAGGAGGAATGTAGATGGACCTTTCTTCCCAGATGCCTGTAAATGCTGTAGAAAGCTGAAGACATTGCTTCTGACATGATGTTTCCCATTCTATAAATACAAACACCGAATAATTCTCTATTAATTTATGGCCTTTTTACAAAACATAAAGCCACCAGGTGCTGCAGAAAACAAACACTTGCAGAAGAGGTGGTTGGGGCCCCATCCCTGGAGGTCTTTAAGGCCAGGCTGGATGGGGCTCTGGCCAGCCTGGTCTAGGGTGGCGTGGGCCTGCCCATGGTGGGGGGGGTTGGAACTGGATGATCAGGTGGTCCCTTCCAACCCTGAGTGATTGTGATTCTATAACTTCTCTAGTGAAGTGATCCTGCTGTGGCAGGGGGATTGGACTAGACGATCTTTCGGGGTCCCTTCCAATCCCTAATGATTCCATGATTCTATGAAGAATAAGGTTGGAAGTATTAATATGTAACTGATGATTGCCATGCAGGTTGAATGTGGTGACAAGGACCTTCACTCTGGAACTTTTGGAGGCATCATTCACGAGCCAATGATAGCTCTGCTGGGTGATAACGTGCATCATTGCTCGGGAGTAATTGGGAAGAGATGGCTAGCAATCAGCCCAATGAAGGTCAGTGTTGTGTTTAATTGATGTGAGTAAGACAAATCTAATGGCAGCAAGATTCCCAGGTCTCCAAATCTCAGCACAGCTCTGTCGGCAGCACCTAAGGAACATCCTCAGTAAGGCCAGGACCTCAGACTTCTGTCTGTTGTGCTCTTGTCAGCTATGCAGCAGCCAAGAACCACTGCAGGATTGCTGGCTACTCAAATACATACACGTGGGTGGACCTTGACTTTTTAATGCTGATCTGTAGCAGTAGGAAGATGATTTCCTGTCAGCAGGTGGGCTGGCTCAGCACACATTACACACAAACAGCACCTAAATGGTTTTCTTCATGAATATGAAAATACCTAAATCTTGTCAGGTGACAGATGCAAAGGGTTGTTGGTAGCCAGTTGTTAAGCTGAACACCCGTTCAGCAAAGAGATGGGTGGAAGGGAAAAGGTGTTGTGACGGCCAAGTGGAAGAAATATGTCCTGGTTCTACTGACCTCTCTCTCTCCTCCTTTGTAGACAGCCTTGTGGATCCCACAGGTTGTATTCAGATCCCTGGAATCTATGACAGTGTCACTGCTCTGACAGAGGAGGAGAGGAAATAAGATGAATCGATTGATTTTGATCTAGAGGAACACAACGTGACAGGGTGTGAAAACTTTCCTCTATGGCACCAAGGTAATGCAAAACCTGTAGAAATGACCAGCAGAATTCCGACCCACCATTCACAGCACTTATGTGTCCTTCCATCCAAAGGCAAACTCCAAATGCAATAAAGGGGCTCAGAGCATTAAAAGGTAAACAAAATGAATCTGCTGAAGATGCAATCTACCGCATCTGGAGAAAGTGATCCAAAACATGAACAATCAGTTGCTAACAGGATTGCTTCCCCTTCCTTGCACTGTCCCCTCTCCCCTGCCCCTAACAGCATCACAAAATAAGCACGCAGGTTACACAGCAGGCAAAGTTGTACTCAGCTCCCAAAGAAAGGAGTCAGCTTTAGGAAGATGTGTGTCACGTGGCTTTTGTTTGGTTGATTCAGACTTTGATGTCTGCTGAGCGTGCCAGAAACAGCACTGAAGTTATAAGCCTCTCTCTGGCAGCTTTTAAAAATTACTTTTGAAATAAAACCCAGCAGGTAAGGGCTGGCTTGGAAAGATGTCTCTGCATGAGAGGGGCAGCAGGGTGAATGGAGAGGAACGATTTGGTTTTTTATCACTAATGTAATTATACTGGTATAGACTATGACTAGGATGCTTTTATTTTCATGAAAAAGCTTCCAAATTAGCCTAAGCTACACTGTCATAATTGGAAACGGAGGTTTAATATTACAGCCCTAGAAAAGTTTTGAAGCTTTGCCTATATGAGGATGAAGTGCTGTGAATTTTGTGTGTGCACAAAGCTCCTGGCTGCTAAAACTGGAGAAGAAGGAAAGCAGCAGTGTCCTGGGACTCTGCATGAAGACCGACTTATAATTTGTACATGTTCCTCAGAAAATAATTTATTGTGTTCTCTTTTATCCTTCTCCAGAAAAAGAGATCAATCTTGTTACAGAACAGGATCATCTTAAGCATTGTATGACTTAACACTCATTAGCAGGGTTTTTTTCCCCCTGGAATCATCTGGGAGGGGTCTGGCTTAACTGGTCACAGGTTCCTCCTGCAAGAAGTTGAGGTCTCTTCCAACCTTGATAAAACTGTGAACTGTGAACTGAGATCAACAGATGGTCAGAGCAGAAGTGTTTTTGATCTTTCTCTGTACTAGAAAAACTTCGTTCCAAGATATTTTAAAACTATGCTCCACTTTGCTTGTAGTGCCTGAAAAGCTGCTCTTACTGAAACATTTCTTTAGGAAAACAAAAGTTGACTGGAAGAAGGAGCATTTTTTAAATTGAAAAGATGCACTTGGGTTTAAATTACAAATCAAGCATCTTCACAGTGGTCTCCAAATACAAATTTTAGGAAGGAAAAAGCTCATTTCTCACATCCACTGTTTTTTTGTGGACGGCTCCCGTGTCTTCCCTTAGTTTTTGTGGGGTTTTTTTGAAGGAAGAAATAGTTCTACACCTGTGGCGTTACCCTTCTCTCTCTGTTCACGGCATTGAAGGAGATTTTAATGAACTGGGAATTAAAACAGTAATCCTGGCAAAAGTCACCAGCAAATTCTCAATTCGGCAGGTCCCCCACATGGACCCTGCAGAGGTGAAATAGCTGATAAGAGGCAAACCTTCCCTTTGGGCTTGATTGTATGAATGAGGTCCCTTTTAGCATCTCACATGTGCACCAGAAGTTGTACATTCAATGCTTCCAACATCTGTTTGTTTCCAAGGGCAGAAGTGGGAATGTGGGTGTTAGTTTTAGTTGCAAGATGAATGCTTTTGTCTGCAGCGTTTTTATCTCCTCATAGGTGGTGGAGCACTTGGAGAGGGTCTGTTCCAAGAGGAACAGTCCAAACAAATGGAAAGTGTCTATGCCTGTGGGTGCCAAGCCCTGGCTCGCTGATGACAATGATCCAGCATATACGGCTGCACGAAGGGCAATAAATACAGGTACACTCCTTCTGGTTCTTGGCTTTTAATGTGTCTGCAGGGGAGCTGTGCTCACCCATAGAGCAAAAGGGATTCCCAGTCCAGTGCTACTCAAACTCAGTTTAATTGAATTTGATAATGACAGCCACACCTTCTGTTTCTTGCTGAACGGGGGTTGAAAAAATCGAAGTAGCCAAAAGGCCTCGTTTAGGTTTCTTGTGTACTGATAAAAAGCCAGAAGTTTGCAGAGTGATGCAGATCCATTGGCTACACACTCCAGTTTCTACTTAGGAGCATTTCATATCAGCTGTATGCTCAAACACGTAATAGCAAAAGAAACCACATTTATTTCACTTGATAGCAAATTCATTCTTCCCATGTATTCCAGTTTTTGGAGAAGATCCAGACCTTATTGGGGGTGGTTCAACAGTTCCTGTTGCCACAATGTTTCAGAGTATAACACAGAGAAGTGTCATAATGCTTCCGATCGGAGCAGCTGATGCTGGGGAGCATTCCCAGAATGAGAAAATAAGCAGATTTCTTTGATTTATCCATTTGCCCTATAAATGTCATTATGTCAACATTTACTTAAACCTGCCTCTTGCGTCCATTCTAGTGCCTGTCACTTCTTTGATGGATTGTGTCCATCACTTCTTTGATGGATTGTGTCCATCAATTCTTTGAAGCCCAAGAAAAGAGCATTCCAACAGGTAAGAAGTCAAGGAAGGGAGCCAGAAGGCATGCATGGTTAAACAGGGAGCTGCTGAGCAAAGTGAAGAAGAAGAAAGTCTATAGGTCATGGAAGGAGAGGATGGCTACTTGGGGTGATTATAAGGCTCTGGTGAGAAAAGGTAGGGACAGAACTAGGAAAGCCAAGGTGTCCTTGGAATTAAACCTTGCAAGAGAGGTCAAGGGTGACAAAAAGGGCTTCTTCAAATACATTGCAGGTAAAACTAAACCTAGAGGCAACGTAAGCCCCCTGCTGAATGAGGTGGGTGCCCTGGAGGCAGAGGATACAGAGAAAGAAGAGATACTGAACACCTTCTTTGCCTTTATCTGCTGGGGGCTGTCCTGATATCAAGCCCCAGACTGCTGGGTCTCCAGAGAAAGTTGAGACAAGAGAGGAGCTTGCTTTGGTTGATGAGGACTGGGTTAGGGATCAGTTGAGCAAACTGGATGCACATAAATCCACGGGCCTAGATGGGATGCACCCATGAGTGCTAAAGGAGACAGCAGAAATCGTTGCTAAACCACTCTCCATCATCTTTTCTAAGTCATGGGGACCAGGAGAGGTGCCTGGGGACTGGAGGATGGCAAATGCCACTCCAATCTTCAAAAAGTAAAAGAAGGAGGACCCAGGTAACTATAGACTGGTCAGCCTCATCTCCATCCCAGGAAAGCTGATGGAACAATTTATCCTAGAGGCTGTCTCCAGGCACATCAAGGACAGAAAGGTCATTAGGGACAGTCAACATGGCTTCCCCAAGGGGAGGACATGCTTGACCAACCTGATAGCCTTTTATGAGGGCATAACCAGGTGGATAGATGATGGCAAAGCAGTGGTTGTGGTCTATCTTGACTTCAGTAAGGCATTTGACAGTCTTC
Source organism: Rhinopomastus cyanomelas (assembly GCA_013400115.1). Taxonomy (NCBI): domain Eukaryota; kingdom Metazoa; phylum Chordata; class Aves; order Bucerotiformes; family Rhinopomastidae; genus Rhinopomastus; species Rhinopomastus cyanomelas. Next base: position 1,566 of record VXBP01009860.1, on the reverse strand, counting down.
CATAGCATCCTTGCAGACAAACTGAGGCAGTGTGGTCTGGATGATGGGGTAGTGAGGTGGATCGTGAACTGGCTGCAGGATAGAAGCCAGAGAGTAGTGGTGAATGGGACAGAGTCTAGTTGGAGGCCTAGATCTAGTGGCATCCCCCAAGGGTCGGTACTGAGACCAGTACTATACATAGGAGGTTCCACATAAATATGAGAAGGAACTTCTTCACAGTGAGGGTGATGGAGCACTGGAACGGGCTGCCCAGGGGGCTGTGGAGTCTCCTTCTCTGGAGACCTTTAAAACCTGACTGGATATGTTCCTGTGTGACTTGGTCTAGGTGATCTTGCTCTGGGATTGACTAGAAGATCTCTTGAGGTCCCTTCCAATACCTAATGTTCTGTGGTTCCTTGGGGTGCCATGGTAAGACACTGTTCAGCATGTTGTCTGAACATTTGTGCAGCTTTTGATTCAAGTCGTGATGAGCTGGAGGAATCCTACAGTAATCCTCAAATTATTTTGTGTTTCCCCTCAGTCTGGCCTCAGCCCTTATGGCTACAAACAATAAAAATTAGGCAATGTAACACTAGAAAAGGTTTTCTAACTGAATCCCTCAGACGAATGTGAACTGAAGGATGTCCAGAATATCTGTGCACTGGGTCAGGTTTTTGAGTGATCAATCTTGCATATGGCTCTGAAGACCCTGAAAACATCATCATTCTGTGCTACTTTGAAGGGTGAACAGTCTGGCAGGTCTTAATTCTCTCTTTTTTTTTTTCCACAGATGCAGCTACATTGAAGGACTCCAAGTGTTTGCAGCATTTTTCCTGGAGATATCAAAGCTACACTGGCACTTAAACAAAACTTCCAATCTGGAGACTAATACCTGATAGACTAGCACAAACAACCCCATCAAAGCACCTTTTTAGTCTTGAGCTGTCTGTCTTTCTGATCTGGAACAATGCATAAACCAGTTCAGTGGACTGGAATTGGTGGAAATATAAACCCCATGCTTGGCAATACTACTCAATGTCACACATTTGTTATTTGATCAATCAAAGGATCTTATTCCTAATGCTGTAAAGTAGGATTGGGGTTAACTCACACTTGCTGAGTGGAATATGTTACATTTTAGTTTTAAAATTCAGGACAAAGGGAATTTTAAATTTATTTTATTAAAATTATTTTATTTATGTTGTGTATTTTTACTATGTTCATGCTGCCTAGCTCATATTCCACATTGGCAGCCTGAATAACCCCCCTGTAATGTTTGGTGCCCAAGACAAGAGAGAGAACTGCAAGACAAGGATGGAGACTACAAGGTTAGATGAGTCCATTTTGCACACCATCAGCTAGCAGAAACAGTCCTCTGCAGTCTCTGTGTTCCTGTGTGACTTGGTCTAGGTGATCCTGCTGCATGAGGGGGATTGGACTAGATAAGGGGTCCTCAAACCCTGGCCCGTGGGCCGGATATAGCCCCCCAAGGTCTCCAATGTGGCCTGCCGGTATTTACAGAACCCCATCGTGCCCCCCACCCCCCGGGGGTTGCTGGGGGGAAACTGAGCAGCCGCAGATGACTTC
>VXBP01009859.1:300314-328612 GCA_013400115.1 Rhinopomastus cyanomelas | reverse complement strand
AATAGAGAGGGTGGTGGTACTCATCTCTGCTTGACCCACACGCTCTTTTCCCCAGATCTATGATGTGAAAAAGACTCAAGGACCGATACGATAGTGATCTCCCATCGCATTTTTCTCAGAATATGTGATGGCATTTGTGACACGGTTTCTAGTTTGTGTGCACTAGCTTGCTTAACCTTTTCTTCTTTTCTGTGTACAGTTATAGAGTTAATAAACCCTTTTCCAGCTTCCCTAAGCTATCCATTGTCTGGCAAATTTATGCGAGATCTCATCAAGACCTAGTTCCTTTGTTTTCTTTAACTGTGGTCTTGAACCCACCACCAAGAGATGGTTTACTTCTAAACCATTTAAATTCTGACTCCTGCATGGTTCCTTTTGCACCTTTTCAGCATCATCATAGCACGACAGAATCTAGTTCTGAAGTCCAGCTGGCTTTAACTTCTTTGTGAAGCATGCATCACTAATGCTACAGCCTTCACAGAATCCCCCAGCCTTCTTTGAAACTGAGCTTCACCTGAGAATCAGCAGCATCTGGTAGCCTACAAGGCAAAGAGAGCCAGCAAGGGTCAAAAATAGCACAACCACGTGTCACAAACTAGTTCTGTGCTTGCAGCACGCTAGTGGGTCTGCTTTCAGCTGAGGGCTTGACTACAAATGCAAACGAAAGCCAAGAGTGATTGTTTGATACATCAGAGAAGTAGTCTTTGTCCAGCATCTCCTACACACCATTATCAGTCTTGTAGAGCATCCGGTGCTGTAGGTACAGAACACCTTCCAGTGGAACCCAGACAATGCCCCAAGTGTGCTACTCCAAGGTACCCACAGAATTTTAGTATTACCAATCAGATTACTCCTCTGCGGGCATAAAACAAGGGCATTCTGGCCCTCACAGAAGTTACCTGTAATTAGGAGAATCTATGAGTAGCTATGTGACAGTTACTCAAACTACCTGCTTTTAGCTTCTGCCTTCTCAGAATTCTCAGTTTTATGCAATAATATTCTTAATAATGTCTTTTTTTTTCCTGAGAACTTCAGGACATTTCTGTAACTTTGTGCTGCAGTCCAACTGTTGTCCAAAGCAAAAATTTCCTTCTGAGAGGTTTTCTCATTTTACTCTTTTTAAACAGTACTAGCCCCACCATTTTGGGAAGAAAAAACCACAATGCTCAAAAAAGCCAGAGTCACACAGGTAGCTGTACCACTGGCCAAGTTAGTTTCTCAGGTTTCAAGAAAGTCCCTTCTAGTACTGTGGCTCGTATTTTTCAGAAGCTGTCCTGCTTGTTCAAACCAACTCCTCACAGGGACAGCACTCAAAGCACAAATCACTTCATAGAATCATAGAATCACAGGGGATTGGAAGGGACCCCGAAAGATCATCTAGTCCAGTCCCCTTGCCACAGCAGGATCACTTCACTGGAGAAGCCATGGAATCAGAATCACTCAGGGTTGGAAGGGACCATCTGATCATCCAGTTCCAACCCCCCCACCAGGCTGGGACACCCCATCCAGCCTGGCCTTAAACACCTCCAGAGATGCGGCCCCAACCACCTCCCTGCCCAACGCATTCCAGGCTCTCACCTCTCTCATGGTGAAGAACTTCCTCCACTCTAAATCTACCCATCTCCAGCTTTGCTCCATTCCCCCTAGTCCTGTTGCTACCCGACATCCTAAATAGTCCCTCCCCACTNACTTGGTCTTGTACAACCCCATCAGGTTGGCTCGTGCCCACCTCTGTAGCCTGTCCAGGTCCCTCTGGAAGGCATCCCTGCCCTCCAGCGTGTCTGCTGCACCACACAGCTTGGTGTCGTCAGCAAACTTGCTGAGGGTGCACTCAACACCTCTGTCCATGTCACCGACAAAGATGTTGAACCTGAAAACCTGGTACCTTTACTGTAATGTTGAACTACCAGAGACAACCAACCAAAAAGCGTCACTTGTCAAAGCCCTGGTCAGTACAGTCCTACACATTCAAGAGGCTCAGTATGTTCCCTGGTTTCTTACATGTGCACTCACTGCTCCCATACTCCTGTTCCCTCTGTGGTAACTCATGGTGACTCTCATTAGAGTGCATTGCTCTTCCTACAACACGGTATTCGACAGAAAAATCACTTGTATCTTATTTCCCTGTCCTTGAGGGATGGTACGCTTGCCCGTTCACCACAACAGTTTTAAAGGTTTATCTAATGGTATCATCCCACACCAATCATGTTAGAAAACAAGAGAAAGGCTTGTTTTCCCCAGGAGATTCTCTGTGAACAGAACATACATACCTGAGCCAAACCTTCTCCACAAGCACCTTAAACCTTTTAAGGAGGCCACATTTCTTGTTTGTTTGCTTGACAAATTTTAAAAGTGTCCAAGATTGGAGGAACTGGACTGGGTGCTGGACTAGATAACCCTTACAGGTTATCACTTCCAACCCAAAAACATCCCATGAGGAAAAACATACTAGCCATCTTTCAGTGAAGTGGTAAACACAACGTATTTTTAGGACATCTGCTAGGCAAACACACTTGAGCCACAGGCAGAGGGGGGAAAAAACCCACCTCACTAACCTCAGTGTACAATTTGTCTAATTCTGAACGTCCACAGAACAGTGTACAGAGTGTTTTGGCATGCTAGCTCCCAAGAGGAAAAGCAATGGGAGGAAAACTGATTTGCCCTATCATGCATGATGGAGCAACTGCGCATCTCAGGCAGTCACGATTTATTATCCTCTTTCAAAGTGCAGCACTGCATTTTCAGCGTGAAGAAAACCTTCATGTTCTACTTTAAAGAGTATGGAGAGTCAGTCTTTGGTAGTCATACGTGTAAGTGTTCCATTTAAGCCACAAATCTACTACACAGGAGGCAATTAAAGCATTGTGGGAATCGAAAAGCACCTCCTCTCTGATGTAAGGCAAATGATGATGTCTAGAAGTGTTTGCATTTGAAGGGGATGAAGAAAGTGATTACGTACACGACCATAACCTGGGCTAACACCACTCTGCAAAAACATCACAGTGGCAAGCCCACCTCAGGATGCACTGCCCTCTTCAAAGGCCATGGGAATCAGGTGCCTAAAGATTCTGCACATTTGGAGCCAACTGACATTTCAGAGAGCTCCCTCCCTCCCCATCTTTACTTATTCTCTAGCAAAGTGTTTTTGGATTATTTTTACACCAATTCAAGTGCTCTACCAGAGGCAGCAGACAGGTATCACCTTCAGGCCCTTCAACAGGCAATAGAGAGATGCAGCTCAGGAAGAGTCAAGAGTGTAATTCAGAGTAGACTGTCAGCTGCCGTAAAGCATAGCAGGGCCAACATCAAGCATCACTTCTTGCATGAGGAAGAGATGAGAGAACTGACTCATACCACTCTAACATGCAAAGTAAACTAAGAGGGAAAAGTACCAGCATCAGAAACACAGGATTAAGTCCACTGAGACCTTAAAGGTGACTGACGTCTTTCGTAAGCTTATGGAGGTGTTACAAAATTGGTGTTACACTGCAAGCCGATAACATCCCCATCTCACCCCTCCCAGAGCCTGACCATTATTAGAACATGCTCTGGCCAAGCTGAGAAGGGCCTGGCTGTGCACTTGTCTTTCATATAACCAGAAGTCCTCCTGGGAAAGTCAAACCCTTCAATAAGATTTGGTGGCAGGATGACTGCGAGCACAGAACCACAGCTTAGAGATGCAGAACTGGAATGCATACTCTAGAGGCACCTGAAGAGTCTTGATCCCACAAAGACCATCCTCATACACAGGAAGATGCTCATAAGTCAAAAAGCCTTTGCTGTGATCCCAGGTTTTATGCAAGTCTAGGTAGTTTTACTAGAAGTTAATCAATTGTGAGAGAAATACTTCTCACCATAAAGTCACAAGTACCACCTTCATGAGCCTAAAGGATTCCTGACTGTTTGTCAAGTTCAATCATGTAATAAGAATACTGATTTAATACCTGATTAACATCATTTTTCAAGTTATTTGCTTGTTGAAAGAAAACCAGCATTATTCCATGAACAGTTAGACAGGATTTTTTTGCCAAGGTGAAATTTGTCCAAAAAAAGAGACAGAAGGAAGAAAAAGAAAAAAGGATTTAGACTTTCCCCTTTGACTCAAGCAAGGCTAAAAACAAGCTTCTGCATTGTCTTTGGCTAACTGGTTGAAAGGCTGTGCTAAACCCTGTCCTCCTGCGCTACGCTACACGCATCTTCTTGGCATCTAAAAAACCCCATGTTCTTTAAGAGCAATTATTCTTTCCTCTTATAAAAGGACTTTTCAATACACACAACTCTTATGCCTCTCTTGAGTTTCCAAATGTAATTTGCTCTGAAAAAAACACAATGTAAGTACAGCAGATGCTATGTGGCTGAAGGCAAGAGGTGAAGCTTTTGAGATTGTGGCAGGAAAACCAAGTAAATTTTCTGAGGATCTTGCTAGCCATTAATAAGCAGCTGAAGAGAGATTTGGATTCTCAAGTACCATTGAGGTTCAATTCTAAAAACCAGTGGAATGGCAATAATATGACGCCAGACAAAGTACTAAACATTTTTCTCCATATAGGACCTTAAAAATTCTTAAGAACCTTACTGAAGACTTCCCAGCTTAATCACCTGGAAAAGAGAGCTTGTTCTTTGAAAGGTGTCTACTTCGTGTATCTCTCAGTTTGCTTCCAAGTGGGGATACACTGTGCTGCTCCAACCTAACATCTTTGGAAGCCACTACTGTCAATACTAATTTGGGAGGTGCAAATATACTGCCAAATGCATTCATTGCTGACTCAGTCTGTGGCTTCCCCGCTCCTCTTTGGACATACCCACCATCATCCAGTACAAAAGGAGCTGATGAATTAGCCAACACTCCAGTGCCTAAAGCCTTCACTACAACAGAAAGGCCAAACAATCTTCACAAGCCAAAAAAAAAACCTCAACAGTTGCAGCATGCAATTGCTCCATCAGACATGTCCATCTCTATCACTGACACCCACACAAACCTGCTTCCAACAAACCTCTCATCAGCAAAGTAATGTTTCCCTTAATTTTAGGCAAAGCAAATAAAGTAAGTGCCTGCCATTTTTAAAATAACTCTTTCCTCAGCAAAGCCTGGGGAAAATATTTAGGCTTCTTCTTGCACAAAACCATAGTGAGCAGAGCACCAGCAATAGCAGTCACGGTCCCAGGAGAACACAGAAATGCGAGGGAATATGCAGAAGCATTCTCAAGCACAATGGTTAGGACCCGTTTGCTGACACGGGCACACACAACTCCACACCTCCAGCTCAGCAACAACTTCCCACAGCACCCTGAACATGCCACAGGCACGTGTGTATGAAGCAGTCCAGAGCTTTGCCGACAGCTCAGAGAGCTTAGGGGGTGGAAGGAAGACAGAAGAGGATGTCGAGCTGGTGCTGGTCCCTGACACCTTCTGGGAGCTACAAAGCACCAATTCCCCTGCACTACAGAACACTACCCTGCTGCAGTATTTGGCTACCTGCAAAGCAACACCTGAACAGAGAACCACCCTGGGAAGCCGCAGGGTCCTGCTGAGGTGAGCTGGGGTGAGCCACCACAGTGGCAGCCTGGCAAAAGGAGCTGGAGCCCAATCACCTGGCAGAACAGCTCCAGCTCATTTTTTAACTTTATGTCCAGATTAATGAGAAGTCATCAGGCTAAAAAGAGGGCACATCCCAAAGCAATGCTGACTTGGCCCTGCTGCTGATAGAGAGCATTAAGGCATGGAGCACCGTGTCGTGCTCACCTGGTTTTCTTATTTTGAGTCCTTCACCAGCTTACTGCTCTGCCTAAACCCTCTGTCTGCAAGCTCACAATACCTTCAATTGAAGGAGTCTGGCCGGAGTTAACAAAGCTTTCACCCAGCTTAGAGACAGTCTTGGCTGTTACACCTCCTCATTCCAGAGTATTTCCATGACATTATTTGGTTATTTCTGCTCTTGACCATGAAAAAAAAAAAAAAAAATGAGGCTGATCTCATTAAAATCTTCCAGAGCCTTTGATGTAATTTTAGCCTGAGCACACTTCAGTTCCTACAGCTCTCCTGGGCTGAAGCGGCACAGTTTTCCAATTGCCCTACTCAGAGCAGCCTGTAACAGGTTGTCATGACTCAGCTTCTCCCTCTGCACAGCGCAGCTAGCAGAAGCAGCAAAGCAAGACAATCTTCTTTGTTACCCTGACTTCAAGAGTCTTCTCTGGTTAATATCCAGAATTTCCTCTACGGGGGAACAAGGGCTGCAGGTGCTTTACCCAACAGGTGGCTATGCAAGAGCTAAGCCCCTGCCAGCGGTGCCCTTTTTGAGCACATGTTCTCACACTCCCTGCAACTCCCAAAAGTATCACAGTCACTGTCTTCCTTGCAAAGGGAAACACTGGGAACATTAAAAAGCACATTAAAGAGAAGTCTTTAAGGACTTAATCCTCTTCTCTTACTTTGGCTAAAGTCAAATACAATGCTGAATGAACAACACTGCTCTTGTGCATCAGTCACCTTTTGCATTCTGCAATACTCCACAATCAGAAACTCCACAGGGATTTGACAGCTCTGAAAATGCAGTTCTTGACTCTCGTAAAACATCTACCTTAAAAATCTTTAGGATCTTAGAAGTAAAGATACCCTACAGGTGATACTTACAGCATCCTATGACCCAACAGAACTTTAAGGTGAAAACCACATGCAGGGTTCTACATCAAATACAGTTCTGGAATATTAAAGAATAAGAAAAATACCACTGGAAAATACCATTAGGGAAACAACACCTTCAGCAAAAACCAAAACAAACCACAAAAAGAGACCAACTGACTTGCAGCCTGGCTAGCAAAGTCACTTACTGCAGTGTCACCTAGAAAGGGCAGGGAGAACTAGTGTGATAGACTCAAACCATCACAAGCAATATATTCTTCTCCAGTTACATGGAGAGAAGCAGGAAACATTAAGCTTGTTTGGTTTACTCGATATCACATCAGCTGTCACTTTGGTTGTTGTCACCATGGGACATTATCTCCCTCTAATTCTGTTCTATGCTTGGAAGTGGCCTGTTCTTCAGTTAAGCTGCACTAAGACGACTCTGCAGTAACAAAACATCACCTTGGCTTCTTTTTCCACAAGGAAAGCCATCACTATTTATGACGATAATTCCTACAGTTTCATACAGTTGCTCTTTGAAGCTGATCACATCCTGCTGTCTCTGACCCCCGGTCCATGTGTAAAGCATATAAAGGTTATCTATTCCAGATTTCTGAAAGCATTTAGGGTGACTTACATAGGCTTCTATTCTACGATGGGAAGCTATAAAGCCTCAACATTATCCAGACAGAAAACAATTCTAACACTAAGCAACAGCAACCTCATCCTCCTTTATGGGGTTCTGTGAACAAACAGCAGAAGAGCTGAGTTTAGGTAGAACACTTTTGCTCCAAATAAAACCCTGACTGTGCAACAAGTATTACAGGACACAAAGTGAAACAGGGGGAAGCAGACATCCTGGGACACACTGCACGTTCTCAACGCCGAAGTGGGTCACGAGCACAATCCTCAACTGCTACAACTCCTCTGTGTGAGAGGGTTTCACGTTCTGATCTGAAGACCTGACTCTACAGAAGTGACTCACTTGGATACATCTCCAAACCTTTACAAATTCATTCTTCTACCTAGAATTGTGACATTAAAATAAAAAAATTAGGGGAATTTGTATAAACAATATGATTCAAGCAAATTAGCAGCTCAAAAAGGTTCAGCAGTCCTCTCCTGGGAGCCACACTCACCAAGCTTTCTCAGGCTTTAGCCTCCTTTTCCTGCCATGCCCTCCACCTTTCTGCTCAGATTCAGAGAAAAAAAAAATGAACCAATGAAGTCTCTACATGTTGCAAGCCTGGACATGAAGTTGTGGAGTGGCAGCTGGTCAACGTCAGCCAACTGTTTCCAGAAAAGGAACTGGATTATATTTTAATTCAAGGTGAGACCGCCTTATTTCTATCACCCCTTATTTCTATCACCCCATCCCCCTGCAATGCTCCTACAAGGCAGGTCAAGTGGGTCTGTATGTAAAATTTTGAGTGAGTTTTCTTCAGCAGCACCAGGGAGAAACTGCTGTAAACAAGCCACATTTTGCAAATCTGGCCTCCACACTCTTGGCAGGGGGAGAAGCAGGCAAGGAGCATCTTCTGCAGGTCAATGACACTGTGCCACAGAAGCTAAAGTGAGGAAGGGCATTTGAGCAGAGTCAGGCAGAACCCTAGGACTAGAGTGCAGCCTTCAGCATGATCCTCAGAGACGCAGAACAGAACAACTCATGACTTCCTACAAACCTTACTCCCAATCTTCCATGCCCAAGGAACTGATTAACTTTTAACTGGAAAAGCAAAAATCCCTGTACGACAGGGGATGAGCTGGGGGAGACACACGCAAGAAAAAAACCCAAATGGCTAGAGCCAAGTGGCCTACAAGAAGTTCAGGTGAGGGTGGAAGTTCTAATTTTGCTTCCACGGATTTTAACAGCAGCAAGAGACAAGGTTTAGTCAGTTGGGATTCTAAAAATAGCACTTGCCTAAGTAACGACACAGGACCACATGGGGCTCTATTTTCCTTAACTGAAGAATTCCATTAGATCAAAAGCTGGTTAAGGAAAAGAAGAAACAGGGTCTTTGTGGTCAAAACACATGACCAGCAGTTAGGAGAACTGGCTGCTCCTCCACAGGACTACAGATTTGTTGTTTAGTCTTCCATGCAACACAATGTCACTCTTAGAGTACACTTCCACCTCAGAACCTGGTGACTTGGTTGAAAAGCCGCAACATCTGTGCCAGCAGGCAAGCCAGCTGTGCCCCTGGAGCTCGATGCAAGCGTCAGGCTCGATCCATGACCCAGACAAAGGCCCAAACAGTTACTCTGTTTGCACTCCCCATTATCGTAGCTACGCTGGTTCGAACAGGACTCATGTTTAGCAAGTTTGGTACATCTGTGTCCTGCATTTATCCTACTGCTCTGTGCTGTAGCACTGACCTCTGCACTGCAGTTGTCTCACACGGGAAACTAAAATAAACCTTCCTTTAGACAGGAGCCTAATTTATTAAGTACTGGTCTGTCATTCAAAGAGGTTCAAATCACACAGCAGCCCAACAACGCTAAGGCACCCCATGCAAGAAAGCAGAGCAGCAGTTCAGCAAGGCTGGGAAGTGCAGAGCAGAGCGGAAGCGACACATGCTGGTATTTCAAACAGTCAACACGCAAGTAACCTGGTAAGACCTCTGAGACCTTGACCAGGATAGACAGGCTCTGTCCTGCCAGAACCGGCTGCTTTCCTGAGTTTGCAGAACCCTACCCACTTTCCACACCCAGGAGAGGGCTCCAAAGGACTCCCAGCTGAGATGATTCCTTCCACCCTCCCAAGCTGCCAGCTGAGCTCAACACGTTCCCCAAAAGCTCCCTTCCAAAAGCCTCCGCAGGTAGGACAGAAGCTACTGCAGCAGAGGGGTCCAGAGACTGGATTGTCCACAAGATTGAGTTTAAGCAGATGAGACTGGACAAGACACACACCAAAGCAGCCTGCGACAGCAAATTAACCCCTTCTTTGGCTGACAGAGAAGTGAGCCAGGCCTAGCACAAGAGGAGAAGAGCTTTCAGCAGCCACAGTGCAGACAAAGGACATGACACACCTGACAATGCATTCAAACCATGCCAAGCTTCTTTTCCAGCGCCTGCAGCAAGTCAGCTCCAATCTTAAAGATCTAACAGGCTTGGCCCCACAAGTGCTTGCCAAGTTGCCAACATGGCCTTTGATATCATAAAGCTTTGAAACCCCTGCCTTAAAGGCCAGCACTTGTTTCTCCACCCAGTGTTGAAATGCAAGATGCCTGAAAGCATTAAAAAACTATTTTAACACCGAACATGCAGGAGTCCACACCGCGGAGCGGACACGTTCGCTGGGAACTGCAGCTGGAAAACTAACAAGTCCCCTACTGCTACAATAATTGTAGCTGCGTAACGGAAGACGTGCCAGGGATCGCAGGAAGCTCAAAAGCCTTCCAGCGCTTTCTGCTATCTCCATGGAGAGACCCGACCAAGGAGCACCTTGTTTAAACCCATCCTAAGTGCCAGGACAGCAAGGAATGCAGGACAGGGAACACAAACTGCCTCTTTTTTCCTTTCAAACGACAGAACTCTGAGGCCTTATACGTGTTTTTTGTTTTCCTTTGGGGAGAAAAAGAGTCTGTAGAGAGCTTTTTCCCCACATGTCAACAGAAGAACCTGTGCAGCCCACCCAGCAACTCCAACATTACAGCTAGGGGAGGGACACTTCATGCACTTTGCAGAAACACCTATGTAATCCGTTCTCTACCTCTGTTTCTTTTGCAGGAGGATAACGTTGATGCAATTGCCATTTTCTGAAGTCAGATAACATCTTGAACCCTACGCTTTCTGAGGTTTCCCCCTTGACTTCACAGCTGGTCACACTACATCCCCAGATCCTCCACAACACCACTCACAAGGCCCACACCTGAGACCACATCATTTACTACAACCCACCAGCTCTCAGATTTGCAGTCCCTGACTGCGCCCATGGTTTTACTCCACACACACCAGAGCCATTCACCAACTGCTTAGAGCACCCTGTCCCGTGGACACGTACAAAACAGTCACTTCACATGTTTCAGTAGGAGTCTAGTCTTCCCCCTTTGGCACAGTAATTTAAGAGCTGTAAGATATGCATTAAGGCTGGTCTGAACCAGATTTTTACAAGCTTTACATTTCACACTGATGTTATCAGCTAGTAAATCACACATATTGCAAGGAAAATAACGTTTTTATATGCTTTTCCTGTATGTGTTCCTCAGAACGGAGTGTTCCGGGTACATTAATTGTTTTCTGTCAGTCATCTTTCCAATTAAGATCTGCTCCTTCCTTCCTTCCTAATTTTTCCAATGTGTTACACAAATTTGGTTGCTGACGTGTTCCAACAGAGACAAGAGGTATGATCAAGAGAGATTAAAGTGGGCCATGCATCAGCCAACTTCTCAAGCAACCGACGAAGGAAGCAAAACATGTTAAAAGCAGAGGTTTACAGACATGGCAGCTCTCCTATGATGGTTGATCCCAAGACTATTTCTGTCACTTGGCAGACGTGCTTCACAGTTGCACTGAAAAGCATGGCAGTGAGCCCCAAACAGAGACAAGAGGCCCTAAATTTTATCTCTACATGTGATTAATTCCAATCAAAGTAAGACCAATTGCTTCTTAGAATCATCATGGCTGGAAGGGACCTCCAGGGTCATCAAGTCCAAGGATCATCTTTAATGGCTACTAAATAGTAACTACAGGAGTTCTATTACAGGTCATGCAGGGGCAGGATCATCACTAAAATGAACATGAAGACAAAGTTGATCATGCCCTTATGGACTGCCTTCATCAAAACTAGCATCCTGTCTGTTTTGCAGTCCTTATACACAGGAATTTATCGAGAACTCCAGAGGAAGAGCTTGTCTGGTCATAGCCATTTCAGTACAGTGTGCTATTTTGAGAGACCAGCACTTATTGCACAACTCCAGATGAAGAGTAAATGAACCATCCACTCAATCCACAGAGTAGCTAGTGGTAGGTTTTGTTTTCAAATAAAGATGCTACTGATTATACATCAGCAAGAAGTCAAGTTGCAAGGCATTAACTAGTATGCTCTCATCTCATTTTGTCACCAGCTACAGGATTCTCAGATCCAAGTTGTATTGCTCAATAGCCACAGCTTCTGCCAAAAATCACAAGGGAGCTAGGGGGCTGGGATGGCAAATATGAAATGGGACAACAGCTGTCAAGGTAATTTGATAGCAGCAATGGCTTCTTGAACCAATGGACACTCTTGAGAATGTTAGCCAAGGCCTCCAGGCATCCACAGAAAAGCCAAGTAAGATAAAGAGCTCGGTGAGAGAGCTGATACAGATGTCTGAGACCGAAGAACAAAGAAAGCGAAGGCCACCTAACTTCTAAGAACTTCAGTTTTCCAAACACAAAAAAATTCAGAGCAAGTGTCCAAATGAACCCTCCCAGCCATGAAGGCAAACCATCTTTTCTTTGAAAAATGTTTGCAAGTTTTCCTAAACCCTTTCCAAAAACATCTCAAAACTACAGCAGCCACACAGAAAACAGGAGTGAAGAATGAGCTGGCAGACTAAAAGTTCAAGTCAATAATTTTCCATAGGTTCAAATCTACTCAACTTTCAAACTGTCACCTGCCTTATGAAGATTGCATAAATTAAACTTATGACTACAGGTCAATTCCTAACAGACCAGCATCCACAGTCAAAAGTTTCCTTGCTGTGTCCATAACTATTTCCTTTGGACATTTTGTGTGTTATCACTGGACACCCTGACCACTTCCACACTTCCAGTTTAACTGCTCTGCTAAATGACCCATCACTTCAGCAATGAGTTCCTTTGGTAGAACAGCAAAAAGAAAGGTCCTTTGCCTGTGTCTATGTGGCACCTGTTCTAGTAACATTAAACAGATCACTAAGACTCATCAAAAACACACATGAGCACAAATAGCAGGAAACGAGACCGTTAGCTGTGACAGGAGCAGCAGAGGAAAGTCAGATACTTCAGGAATTCTTTTCCTCAGTAGCCTTTACTTTCTGCTTTTTTTCCTATTTTTCTATTGTAGTTTTCATTTTCTGTACTTTATGTTTTAATCCTCTCCCATGCACCAAACAAGTGTATTTCTCTCAGGTTTCCCTCTTTCCAGGGCTTCTGGAGAGTTTGCAATGGCTGGAAGAAAAGGGAAAGAAAATTGAAGCAAACAGAAATGCCCATAGCTTTGTTCAGTGTCACCATCACCTGCTACGGACATGCAGTCTATGAAGAAGCATGATCACTGCCAAGATGCATTTATGTGCGCACGATGCAGATGACTACTTCTTCATGCTCAAGTCAGCACTTGGACAGACACTAATGCAACTGGCCACTTAAGTCAAAAGCAGCTTATTCCGATAGAGGAAATAAGAAACCCATGACAATTGGCTTCAATAATTTATTATCAGATTTTAAATCAAACTGAGAACCTAGTTTAACATTAGATTCCTCTACTATTTTCCAAGCACCATTCCTATTGTAGGGAGTCACTGGCTTGTTCAGCTGTGGCTGCAGATTTCCACATAAGCAGCACAGCTTCCTTACCTGACCCTAGGGGACACTTACTAAAACTCCTCGCCCAACACAGAAGCTTTTTCCTTCAGCATTCATCCTGCAGAGTACACATCACACACATTAAAAGGGAGGTGGCTTCTGCAGGCCTTGGGACCCTCAGAGAATCCCCAGAATGACTGCCTTGAAGCCAAACAGGTTGAACAGCCCTTCACCATCTGAGACAGAAGGCAATTTGCCTGGTATGTCACACGTAAGAATGTGCAAGCACTGGGACAAGGGCAAGGGTAATGAGACATCTACCCCATGCAACTTCAAAAGGCCAAGAACTCAAAGGTTAGACACTCCCATCCTTCAAAGGCTGCCCTGCCTAGTCCTACCATCGTTACCTTCATCTCTCTGTTCCAATGCAAAAGGATTAAAAATTATGGAAAAGCAATCTTCTCCAGCACTAGAAATCCATTTCTGCCACTTCTGACAGCAATTTTTACATTTATATTTCTAAATTCACATTTTATTGGAAGACACCATTCACTCACCTCTTAGACAGTTAAAGAGAAGAAGGATGAATGAGTCCTGTCTCCCCTTTCCCTGCACAAGCCTAACCCCCTGGAGACAATGGATCATGACTTCACTGTTTCAGACACATGGGATAAGCAGCAAAATTCTCAACTCCTCCAGCCTGTTCCTACCTCTTATGTCAAACAAACAAACAAAAAAAAAGAACAAGGATGGACCTAGACAGATCAATATCTCCACAGCTGTAGCAAAATTCTTAGAACTATGACAACACAGTGGTGCCCTTGATGACGACTGCACCAAGCATCTACAGTAACACACTTCGATCGGACGTCACTAACAGGAACATGAAGACGCAGTGATACCAGTATCAACTGGACACAGATTGTTTCAGCAGTGTCACAGACCTTGAGTCCAGCTCAGACACTGATGGGCACATGGACTCAGCACAACTACAGCCTCTGTCAGTACACTCAAGAAAGGCAAAAGAGCAAGTGGCACACAAAGAAGGTAGCATGCACCACCCGAGAGCAGGGTCAGGCTACCAAAAGGACCGATCTTGCACATACCCTTAAATGCTGACAATGGGTTGGTGGGCTGCTATTCCCCCCACGTCACAGCACCGCATAGGGAATAAAGGGCAGAGTGCAGCTAAGCCATCCTGTTCATCTCTAACTTCACCAGCAGCAAGAACAGACTGATCTATGTCACTGCATCCCTCTTACCCTGCTTGCTCAAGACTCCTTGGAACAGATGGCAATGAGGAACACTGCTGTGTTAGCCTCTGGTGAAACCAACCTGTCCATGGCACAAAGACAACTTTCCAAGTGCACCATGAACAGAGCTCAGGGCTTTCTGGCTCATCAGGGAGCCAACGTTTTTAATCACACTTTGGTTACTACCTTGCCGTCATCGAAAGAAAAAATGAGAGTTACTTGCATATCTATCCCTTCAGAGTGAGAAGCAAAGCAGTAACTGGCACACCACTTCAAGGCTTGTCTACTAGGCTTTCAGCCCAGCAAAGCACACAAATATTTCGTTCAGAATCAATCCTAAACTGGACATTCCTCTAAAACTGTCCAAAAACAAAAGCCAAGCAGCAGAGGACACAAGGGCAAATGGTACCTCTGATATGGTAAGGAAAAAAACCAACTGTGTCAGTAAGAAGTTAGACAGCACCCGACAATAAACTTTACAGCAGCAATTTTAGTACCCGTAAAGCTACACAGAACAAAGCATTAACCATTGAGGCATTGACCTGAACTGTGTCTCCACACACTTGTCTAGTGGATGGCGTCATCCCTTGTGTTGCTACTGTCTCCTAGTCTGATTTTTCTCAAACAGTGCCAGGAGAACTACATGTTGATCTGCAGAAAAGAGAGTGAAAACACTAAATAAAGACATTGACAGCCAAGGACCTCAGGGCAAGAGAAACAATCTGAGTCACTGGAGGAACTGCCAGTCTAAGGAAAGATGCAATCATCATGCAAGGAAGTGATTACATGACGATTAAACCAAACTCCTATTACATAACTTATATTAGAGTAGAAAAGCTGAAACCTACTGGCTACTGCAAAACTGTTCTGTCAATACAAGGAAAAGGGACAAAAATTAGCCTACAGCAAATGACTTGGAAGCACAAGGGTAAGGCATCACAGTCTATATGTAACTTTAGACAGAACAGGAAATCCAAAAGATCACATCTCTCACTTTCATCCTTGCCCAATGCTCAACCCACCTGAAGTAGTTATGCCCTTCATTTCTTTGGGTTGTTTTTCCATTTTGGATGAAACAAGCAAACAGGAGCAGCACAATTAAGTCTCCTATGTGCTTGGTGTTACAAGATTTTTTTAAAAATCTGTTTCTACCTGCAAAAACTTTTGCATGGAGTCACATCTTCAGGTGTTTATGTCCCAGTCATCCTCAAAGCCACAGAAAATACAGAGGAGAATTCCTTTTGTTGGGAGAATTGTTTGCAAACATTATCACAGTAGAGTTCTTACTCCCAGAAACTGCAAACTGCCTCTAGCTGTGGCATGAGGCATGTTTAACCACAGTACACGTTCATTCCTTATCAGAGCTACCAACTGCAGCATTAGAGAGGATGGTCAAGATAACCTCATTTGTGAAAAGCATCTCCCAAGCTTAAAGGCATTTCATTCCCTCCTGAAAGAATGTGCACACTGAAGATTCCTCTAAAAACTATCCGAATACTGCTGTTTAGTGCTTCTCAGAGGAAACAGACAGACACAGACTCACCATGAAGACCCCAAGTCTACCCATGTCCTCACGGTGGCTCTTTACTCAGCATCCCACTTTAAGCCTTTCGAGCACTTCTCAAGGCACTCAGGGTACAACACAGCCAACTATGTTTCTGCTAGAGATTAACTGGACAGTAGGAAAAATGACAAGCTACAGAACATCATCAACATAAGCTTGGGAAATAAGAGCCATTTTATCAATTCTACACTTGGATTAAGATATCTGAGCAAAGGTATTTGTTCCCAGATGACTGCACACCTACCAGAAAAAAAAAAGCACACTGATGTCTCTGCAAAACCAAATAGCTTAAATACAAAACTGCCAGAGATACAGCTAGACAACTTCTCCCTTCTGAATATTTTCCTTGGAGCCTGTGCATTGCATAGGGCTGAGATGGCTATTACTCTTGGAAACAATACTCTCAAATTCTTTCCTTTACTGGAAGATGTGAGGTTGATGATTTGCAAAGAAGAAATGTATTAAGCCTTTTACCACTGGACCATATTCAAACAGCAGGCAAGCAACAAGTCTAAACCCAGTTTTCAGGCCAGGAATCAGAAACAAAAATGCCCTTGACATGCAAATGCGTGTCTTCCCTCCACCTCAGAGCCTTCCCCAGTGTCTCTCCTACAAAAAAGAAAAAAGAATGCTTGTTCAAAGATTACAGCAAAAACTAGAAACTCTCCAACAGCTGTTCTGTGGAGAAACAAAAGCAGAAAACAAACCAGAAACAAAACGGGGACTGGTATCACAGTTTTCCTAACAGACCTCCCATACTATGCCAAACAGGTCCGCTCCTGCACAGAGGTAAAGGAGAGATTGGGTTTCCCATCTGTGGTGCCTCACACAATACAGGGAAACCTTCATCCTCACCCTTAACCCCGGGGGCACTGGAAAAAGCAGAAAAAAAGAAAGGTACTGTATTTCCTCACATTGGCTGCACATGCTATGACTGCACTCAGGGGTTCAACCCCTCGATTGGCATTGAGCACCAGATTGCTGTAATTCTTGGAGACTGCATGCATTATGTAGGTAATTAAGTTTTTCATTGCCCCAACTGCCTTCCTGAAGTTCTACCCTCAGGGGATTCCCACGATGGGAAGCTTCACCCCACTCCAAGACTGCCCACAGGGTGAACTGTGCAACTTCTCATTTCCAGGTTCTCCTTGGGAGCCTTCAGACAATACAACACAAGCTGGATTAAACCAGTAAGGTACTGGCAAAGCAATTCCACATTAGGGATTGTAATCCCCCTGGACCTTTGTCAATCGAATAGAAAGACCTACAAACCTGTCAGTTGTGGTTATGACAACTACAACATATGGAAAAGAAATAAAGCTTTAAGAGTGATAGGATCTCTGTGCCACCGGAAAGCACCAATACCCTAGTACAGAAGGAAGAGAAGCAGGCTTTCCTCTACAGGTCGTACAAGAAAGTCTCTTGTTTCTCTCACAGATGAACACAGCTGATGTTGAATCTGAATTACACTGTACAGAATTTTCACTAAGATATAAATAGATTATGATTTTGATAGGCATTTTGATTTCTCTGGAAGATATCCCATTCACATAGTGTTGAAGAATTGCTTGTACTAAGAGAAGAAAAAAAATATACTCCCAGTGAGCAGAGTGAAGTTCTGGAATTTAGCTGTGGAGTTACCAGTGTTTTCAAGCCTAATCACTCCACAAGGCTCCAGGCAAACTAGAATATCAACAAGAAGATAAAAGTTATTCCTCATGAGGGCAGGGAACCAGCATGCAACAAAAGAGCAGAGGACATCTGAAGAGCAGCATAAATCCCATAGCACTACAACCATACATTGAGCTACAGGATCAGTGCCCCAGTCTCTGGTGAGGCAGCTGTTACACCTCTCGTCTACTGGAAGACAAGACCTAGACAGCAAGCCCTCTTGTAACGGGTATCTTGAGAGATGCTTCCCACCTCACTCCCCACATACTACAAAGACACTACAATAAAAGCAGAAAGTCCAAAAGTTACCTGCACACATACCTTGGTTACACAGCGGGGAACAAAACCCATAGAAAAACATGTAACACTGATCATTTATCAACCTCAAAGGAAAAACTTAGTGATGTCTCTGGAGGTCGAGTCAGCGCTCTAATTCACAATTAGGGCTACCTTAACGAATACAAAACTTCACGGAAGCCTCTAACATCCACTGAAGGCCCCAGCCTGCATCTGCTGTGCAGCAAATCGTAACCAAGAGCTGTACTTTCTCCCAAAGAAAAGATGTCCCAGGCTAGATAGGAAGAACTAAAACTGCAGCTTGCCTAAAACACACAGCCACACCTGCTTTCAGTGCCAGATTGTAAATCTTTTATCAAGAACAAGTTCACACCGGCAGATTTTCTTCCTTTTTGTAGAGGTCTAGAAATTGCTGACAAGCAATTCAGAAGCAATAAAAGCAGGCAACTGATCATCCTTGCCCTCACATAACTGCTGCATAGAAAGGGGTCCTGCAGGATCACTTTCAGCTGAGGGCTGCACTTTGAAACCCCCAGTGCAAAGGGCAGGCAGGACTACCTTCGGAAAGCAGGAGGCGGAGTATTGGAAGAAAACCAGAAATGGCAAGATCCTTCTTAAAATTGTTTGCCAGCTGCAGAGTAGCTCTGTGGCGGAGTTAGCATTTTGTTCCACTCGTTACCCATGGACAAGTGGGGAAAGAAAAGCCTTGTTTGCCTCCACAAAGATCAACAGTCACGGTGGTATCACCGTAAAAGATTACACTACCATCACAAAGAACTCGCTATAGAAAAACAGCCACTTTCATTCACGCTTGCGGTGGGAGAGAACCTTGAGCAAGCAGGAGCACAGTCCCGGTGGCACAGCTCACTCTGCAGAGAGAACGTTACAACACTGCTCTCGTTTGAGGAGCAGCTCTTTTTCAGGACTGCCAGCAAAAGAATGGTGCAATCCCAACGAAAAGCCTTACAGAGAACGCAGCTACACAGATCTTCTGTACTCGACGTATGTGCTCATCCTCTGGCCCCAGCTCCTTCTGCGGGAGCAAAGCTCTCGCTTGGTTAATTAGTAACTGCGGCAGAATCTCGTTAACTTGTACCTCCTGAGGCCTCAATAATCATCAGGTTTCAGTTCCCAGATTGACAGGCATCACCCTTACTCTGCCCTTCAAAAGTACAGGTCTTTGATGAGAACAGTTGTTGCTTCATACTTAAACACTGAAATTACTGTATAAATTTGGAAGCAAAAAGCAGAGAGAAAATACAGAGCAAAAGACAAAATTCAAGTAACACGACACTCACACGAGCTTTCTTAGCGTTGAGACTTCTGTTCAACCTAGCGCTCGTGTATCACAAGACAAGCTGATTACACGGTGCTTTTCTAGTAATCTTCCACTCGTCCTCTCCAGCAGGTAGTGTCACCAATACAGAAAGAGCCAAACTGACTCGTGTCTGCAAATCACAAAAATAACCGCAAACACCCATCTAACAATCCCAATTTCCAGCAGGCCAGCCAACCCAGCAAAGCAACACCTCTGGCATCTACAGGTTGCTTACTGAAGCAACAGTCAAAACACAGACAGCCCATACAATATCCCACAGACTACACAGAAGTGTGGGTGAGTCTGAAAGTCATTCTTCTCTTCAGCGAAGACTGTCTACCGAAATTCTGGAAGGCTCACGAGCAATTTTAACATAAAACTTAAGAAGAATAGCTTGAAAGTCTCCAAGGATCCCTACTCATGGCTCTCCAGAGTAGAAAGCTAATACAGAGGCACTCTTCTCCACATCTGTATGAGCTCTCTTCCCCACATCACAGGGAAGAGAGCACCACTTTTGAGTAAAGGACGACCAAAAAAAAGGTTAGTGAAGACATGTTTGGAAAGAATCAGATCCTCTTTGTAACTGAGGTTCAGGAATGGAAGGATAAGCTGAGCCAGCCACTGTGTTAAGCACATCTGGTACATGCAATTCCAGCACCAAGTCGAAAGAACAGTTTCTCTCCAAACATGATAGATTTCTTTTCCATCTGTCCTTCAAATATTGCAACTTCATGTTTCAAGTTGCGGTTGTCAGACAACCAGCTGGTTCCTCCAAATATACTTTGTGGAAGACACTGTACAGTTGCCATGTCCTAGAGTCATAACATTAGTGGGGTTCCTGGTGGATTTTTTGTGGGTTTGTTAGTTGTTCTTTTTCAAGAAGATGCGGGAAATCTTTTATTAGACTTCACTTTCTCTACCTCAACTAATAACAATATGTTTTGAAGGATCAGAACTTCATGACTCCAAAAGGCCATTTAGAACACCAAGAGTCTTCTCAACTTACCTGTTCCAGGTTGTCACCTTTCTCTTTCCCTTCTCTACTTCTCTGTAAGCAAGCCTATTCTGAGGGGACTAACTCATCTTCTCCCTTTACTGCTCCATGACCAGCTTTACTTTT
This sequence comes from Rhinopomastus cyanomelas, assembly GCA_013400115.1. Taxonomy (NCBI): domain Eukaryota; kingdom Metazoa; phylum Chordata; class Aves; order Bucerotiformes; family Rhinopomastidae; genus Rhinopomastus; species Rhinopomastus cyanomelas. The sequence goes on along the minus strand of VXBP01009859.1, from coordinate 308,281 downwards.
TATGCCTTTCACATTCCACCACACTCAACCCTAGCTTATTCTATGATTCTGTAGCTTCTTCTGCCTGCAACTATTGGGCCACGCTGATTTCTAGATCAAGAGAAAAGGTGGATTTCACTAGAATAAGGTTAATGACAGAACTACGCATCTCTTTTTTCAGTTATTACATACTGTTGAAAAGTTAAACAAAACCGTATCACTAGACAGTTCCAAAATGATTCTGTGACCTTGGCAGAACCCAAGCTGAATCAAACACCTGATTTAGGGCTCTCGGCCACATACTGTTGGCTGTAGCTCATGAGCATCAAGTATTACACCCCTATTTGTCGCTTTTAGGATGTATTTAGGACCTTATGCAATTAACAAGAGTGCCAGGTCATGCTCACCAGGGTACAGTTCAGAGTACTGTAGTTTTACAGAACCCTATTAGTGAAATTGGGAGGGACTCAACACTACAAATATCATTGATCTACCCAGACCAGCAACCACACCACATCTCTGCAGAGGCACATAAGCTAATGAAAAAGTGAGCTGTTGTTTAGTATTTATGGAAGAAGCAAGACAGGATGAGTTATGGACTCGGCCTCTCCTTTCATTCTAGGCCTGCTTGATGGTGCCTAAGCACCTGCAAAAATCTCTTACAACACTTTAATATTAAACACGTATTGAAAAAGAAGAGCTGAAGTAGTGAGACTTCAAATTCTCCAGGTCTCAGTTCCTGTGCACTAGAATGTCTGTCCTCCTGCGTACCACAAAACCTGGCACTAGTCAACACCAGAAAGACAAGTAGATCTTCTCTACAGTTTAACGACACCGATGCTCCAAGATAAGTGACCCAGTAACCACCCCTATACTCCCACTCACTATTCCTTTAATAAATAAGGGAGGGGACAGGGCCCCAAAACATGTATGAAGTGTGAGATAGCCAACTCCCTCATTTCTCCCAGCTACAATGGTACCACAGCCTTCCAAAACAAGCCCTACCTTTGGATGGCTTCATATAGAAGTCAAAAACACAAATGCAGCCTTTGAATCCAACTCTTTCTGTTACCAGCACTACAAAGCTGACACGAGATATCCTGCTACTGCTGTTTGTCAGCTCTTGTGCATGGACAAAGGTTCTGGAATGACTAGACACACTCACAAGGAAGAAATAAGCATCTACAGCTATTCAGTATAGGTAATACCTTTAGTCACAAAACTTCTTGAGTCCAAGCCTGATTAAACCAGTGACCTCCTACAAGGAACAAAACAATAAATTTATGTTTTCTCTAAGCAGCCGCAGCCATGGTCACACAGTACTGCAAAGGATTTGCTGTCATTGTTCTTACACCCTCAGAACAGAAGTTCACCAAGAAAGCATTCTGCTCCTCAGAAACTCATGGTGGCACAGAAATACTGCAACTCAAAAGAATCTCAGCCTACACTGCAATGGCTGAACTACCTGATCATTTTCCTGCACAAGTGAATTTGCTCAGAAGTTGACATTCTGCCTCTTCTCTCTATTCTACTCAAAAACTAGCTGCACAGACTGATCTGGAGTTTACATCACTGCCTATTAGAGATAAGCTCTACAGACACAGAGAAAGCAGATACAACCATGGCTCACTTGTGGAGGAATTCACTCCTGTGACCTTCAGTGTAGGAAAGAGTTTGCTACCTTAGCAAAAAATTGAGGAGAGGGAAAAGGCAACTTCTTGTCTTTGTTGAATGACAACAGTCAGTTAAAAAGCAATCCAAGAACCATACCAAACAGGAGCATCAAATTCAAACCTCTACTGCTCCAACCACTTAATTCACTTATTCCTCTTTCTACTCTCAGCAGCTGAATGGAACCTCCAGCTGGGCTCCTCACCAAGGCTAGGGTAAAGAAGCACTTCTGATCTCCAACAGCATCTCTTATTCTGCTGGTCACTAAAAAAGCTTCGTAGGAGGGAGCTCAGGAAGAACTGGAGCTGCTCAGTGCATTCCCCTTGATGCCTCCCCCTCAGCATACCAGCAGGAGGGCTGCCTACAGCAACCCACATCCGCTGGTCTCCAGTGGAATGAGCACGCATCCCCCAGCAGTTCTGCAAGGCCACCAAAGCTCCTGGTACCTGCGGGTGCTACGCAGTTGGACTTGCTGAGAAACGGTTCGTCACTAGGCAACCCCTACCCCCACCTGTAATTCTTGTTCAAGGAACAAATTTACAGGCATATCATGCTAGATCTCCTGCATCTTGGCGGCAAAATCCCTTCCCACCTACCACCACACCACACTCTTCACACAGAAAACATCTCCACACTGGACCTTCTCAACATCTTTCCCTTTATAAGAATTTCCCTATAACAGTAAGAGGTGGTGTCTTTTATCAGCCAATCAGTTTTGAAAACAATATTGTTTTCTGAGGGGCCTCACATGCATGTCATGATACCAGAAGGGATTTACGTAGTGTCTTCCAGTTTCTTGTAAGGCTGCAGCCACAGACTTACGCAGGAAAACAGCTCTGGAGACAGACAACCTGTTAGGCAAACTACACAGTGAACACTCAGATCAATTAAATAAGTTACTTACAGGAAGCCTGTACTTAGATTCAGCAGAACAGGAACGCACAAAACCTGAAAGGAAGCCACCTACATGCCCATGTTAGAGCTGTATCAGAAGGATAAGTGATCTTCTGGCCAATTACAACAATGCAGAACTCTGGAGCCCTGGGCTGCCAATCAGCTGCTGTCCTACCTGCTTCCAACAAGAGGATTTACAGGCTAAAAAGGGCAGTAAGTGGGTCTAGGTATTCTTCTCCGTTCCCTCAAAAGGCATTTACATTTCAGCTTGCTAAGGCTTGTTTTTCTTTGGAGGAGAGAAGAACTAGAAAAGGAAAGGGCAGTTCTTCCTCCATGTATACATTCTTCAAGTGTCCACACCAAAGACAGCCACAAAACATGCACACTGTTAAAAACAGACAGTCTGAAGAGAAAAATCAGCAAGTCAAATCTGACGAGGTTTTTAGGAAAGTAAAAACACTTTAAGGTCCAGTTGGCAATGTTTTTAATAAGGAATCTAGGAATTTTCTCCAGGCTGGCATGTGATTCAGAAAACAAGAGCTGAGAACTGCTGCACACAGTCACTGTGACATCTTTGTAGCTGGTTAGTAACTCTGATCTTTACTATAACATAACAGCAGAGGCAGACTTAAGATCAAAACACATGGCTCAATGTGCAGATGAGGACTCTCCTGAGAAACTGCTGCCATCCAAAGCCAGCCAGCAGCCATACAATGGCACACAGAAAGTGGGCCAATCTTAAAATATTAGTATTACAACATGAGGCTTTTCAAACTGAATTCTTGTACTTCTGGCAGGCAAGGAGCTAGAAATAGAACACTTTGGATTTAGGATCATACATGCAGAGATCTGCCTGTGAAGAACACCAAGAGCAAGTGTCAGCATTTAAGTAGAGACCTAGGAAAGCTGACAAAATGGGGTGCAGGGAAGCAAGCCCACATGCTTGTCAACAAGAAAAAGGAGACCAGTGGAGAGAGTTCACCAACTTCTTTCCAAAAGGAACTTTGTTCTTCAACCACTCCCTACAGCAGCTCAGGAGCCAGGACATAAACCAAACCTAGAACAGGTAACACCTTGCTCCCCTTTACAGCAGTGACCAAAGCCAGGTTAGCTGGAAGTGGACTTACTTCAAATGCAATCTCTCTTCTCGCTAAGCCCAGTCAGGCAGGTCATCTCCTAGGCCAGTATAAAGGTCACTACCCCTACACTTCATTACATGAACACTGAATGGCAATTCAAGTCAGTTAAACACTCTGTGTGCTGTCTTGCAGGTACATAGATTTGACAGTGCTGACAGAGTTTAAGGCCTGTGATGGGAACAGAAATTTGCCCCTCTTTCAAAAGCCATTTATTTGTAAGTAAACAATGCCTTTTAGAGGAGAAGCTTTTTTTTCAGGCTGCCTCAGAAGTCATGTTTGTTCACACTTTAAGAGATTAGAGAAAAAACGGAATGGAAATGGTAACGTGCTGCAGCTCTCTCCTAAAATTAAGCTTCTTGCCTGGCAGCAGAGAAGCTAAACAGATAATTATTTTGCAATTGTGGACAACAAACATTAATAACAGGTCCTCCATCAAGTCCTCCAGCACAGAATGACCCATTTCATCCTCCACAACAGCGTAAGAACATAAACGCTGTCGTGCTTGGTAGGATCTCCTCCTCCTAAGCTTTCGTTGTGTGTCTAGGTTGTTCTACTCCTGCCCAAAAAGTGAGCTTCAAAACCCCACTTATCCAGATAATTCTCAATCTTAAGAAAAACCAAACCCAAAAACAAAACAACCACCAAGCCTCTCTTCTTCAGCCGATTAACGTATTCGACTGATAGTAAGTACTGTCACGTGAGCCGCCTGTTGCGCCCAACAGTGATAGTGGGGACTCAGACAGAAAATAAAGACGTACACGTGAGTTTTGAAGCAACCTACTTCCTTGCAGCCGAAGGTCAACGTGGTGGGCAGGGAATGATTAAAAACCTTAAGCGTATTTATTTTCAACACTCTAACAGAGAGCAACGTGCAATTTGATTCTCACTCTCAATCTGTACGTTCTCATGGGAATTTGGCAGGGTTGCTCTGAAGAAAAAAGTTTGAAGAACTCTTGCAAAAGACACCAGGCTTTGCCAGATCAAGCAAGCTATCAGTTATTTACATTCATTTCAAAGGACACAAAGGAACCCATTTATTCCTACACTTTTAAAGAGACACCAGTTAGGACAGAGCTGGTCCTAACACCAGGGCGGCTGTTCTGGAGTACACACTTAAGCCATGAGATCAGACTACCCTGTGAAAGAACACCAGGACTAGAGAGGCTACTCCAGAATACAGTGAACTCTGAAGGGAACATACGCATTAGAAATTCATCCTAAACTTGTGCTGCTGGGACATTTCATAGTGCAAGCAAGGAAAATCCTCTGGCTCCCAGGGAATGCGACCACTAGTCTGCACCTTCCAAGCCACCCAGGAGAATTTTTAAGAAGCCTATTTTAAGCACAAGCTTCAGGAACTGTAAAGACACATATTTGGCTTGGCCACCCTTGCAGGATTAAAACGTGCAGCTATTTTTCCTGATTATTAAATCAAGGAACTCCTGACAACACCAGGAGCACATTTCATCTCTTTCAGACTAACCAACACAGTATTACTTTATTCAGACACACTGCCACAAACACAACCACAAAAACACCCACAAGCCTCGCCACAGGTTAAGATCGCCATCGTGCTACCTGGACTCCAAATAACAGGGTGCGAGGGTGGAAGAACCCTACACCCACACACATACAGCAAAGTACGTCTTAACCAGCCAGCAGTTACATGACATCATCGAGCTACCCAGATCCAAGCTGCAAATCCCACAGCATCGAAAAAACAGTCGAGGGAGGGTCTCTCTCCTGTCTCCTTCAATAGCTCCAAATCCAAATAAAACTTCCCCATCACTACACGGAAGCAGAGAGAGACCAAGAAAAGCATTGCTGCACCGGTCAGTAAAAAGCAGGCGTATGTTCACCTTCTATCCATCAAGATGAAATAAAGATGAGGAAATCAATGGGACAACCATCAAAGTCCCCAAAACTGAATTAAGCAGAGAGGACCAAACACCATCCTGCAAAGACTCAGCATGTGGGCACAACAGCATCTTGAAATGTAAGCGGCAATTTGGATGTGTTCCCTAGAAAGGCCATTTGCCAATTTACCAATTTATTTCCAACACAACTTTTGTAGTTGATGAAGGTGAACTCAAATATTCCCTATGAGCTGAACTGTGGGGCCAGTGCAGCTACAATGATGTCCTCCAGTCAGATCATCACTTCCTAGGGACTGAGCTACGCGGCAGTTCTCTGATCAGATCTCCCAGGTACAGTCAGCTCCGCAGCACTCCAATAGCCCTCAGTTTTCCACCCAATCTGTCCAAAATCTATCTCTGCTGTTTCTCTGAAAGCACCTTCCTGCATTAGCCACCCAGCCTTATTACTCAGCTTGCAAAGAGAAGGATTTTAAAAGGAAAACCATTTTTAATAAAGTTTTTTCCTTTTTCGTTAGCAAAAGCTTCTAACAGGAATTAAGATGCATTTGTCGGGTCAACAACTCCTGCAATTAAGACGGGGCCAGAAAGCCTCAGTCTGATTGTGATGTAACCAACACACACATTACACCCAAGAGGCAGAAAGGGTCACGTCTTGGCTGAGCCTGTGGTCCAGGGGGCAGAAGGAGAAAGACTTGGAAAGCTAAAGCACAGCACCAACAGGTGCTTTCGAATATATTTTAAGCCCTTGAAACTATTAATGAGTTACGAAATCAAAGTGTCAATCAAAATAACTGCAACACGAGTAGAGCTGAGGTCGGCTGGCTGAGCTGATGAATGGAGCTCAACTGCCTTGTTTATCTCAGCACGTGTGCGCACGCCAAGCATGAAAGACACCAGCGCAACCCACCACTCCTCACTGCCAGGACAGCTGAAAAAGCACCAAGATGACACAGCCAAGTAACGGACGCGGATTCCCGTCAGAGGTTCTCACTATAATGGACAGATGAGTGGAAAAAGCAAGAAAGAAAACAACCTTGCTTGGCACTGTGCCCACACACACATCTCAGTGCAGTGGGGAAAAGAGGCCGGAGGCACATACCAGCTACGTATCAGTTTTCCAGCCCAGGGAAAGGACAGATGAGGCAAATGCCTAAATACCGGCCACTCTCTGTCCTGAATGGACCTTCCCAAACACCCTCCATGAGCAGGAACCCAGAAAGCTGCGCTGCAGAGTTCCTAGCCTCAAGAACGCGGACACTGGCAGCACCTCCCACCGTGCACCCCGACCATAGGCATGGGCCCACCTTTCTTGAACTCCTCCAGCATAGCATCGAGCTTAGTGTCGTTGAAGACAAAGTGCAGTGGATGGTTGTAGAAGCGGGTGATGGTCTTGAGCGGAGTGCAGTCATCAGGGTCCACGAAAGCCAGGTCCTTAACAAAGAGCAGGTCCACAATGTTGGAGCGGTCACTCTCAAAAACAGGGATGCGGGTGTAACCACTCTCCATGATTTCTGACATAGTATTGAAGTCAAGCACAGCCTCGGCAGCCATCATGAAGCAGTCTCGGAGGGGAGTCATCACGTCCTCCACAGTCTTGGTGCGCAGCTCCAGGGCTCCTTGGATAATATTGAGCTCCTCCTTGACTAAGTCATTATAAGGGTCGGTGACACGCAGCATCTCCAGCAACTTCTCACGGTTATAGACCGTGCCGATCTCCTGGCCCAGCACACAGTCCAGCAGCTTGCTGACAGGGTAGGAGGCCGGGAAGGTCATCATCATGAAAAACTTGGTGAGAAAGATGGTGTTGGCGCCCACGGCCAGACCGTGCCGAGAACAAATGGCCTGCGGCACGATCTCGCCGAAGATGACGATACCGATGGTGGAGACCACCACGGCCACCAGCCCAGAGCCGGCAATGTCATCCAGCAGGATGGTAAGTGTAGTGTTGACCAGGACATTGCCAAGCAGGAGGGAGCAGAGCAGGTAGTTGCCCTGGCGGCGCACGGGCTCAATGCGCTTGGCATAGTTTTTCTCTTTGTCCGTGCCGCAGTTCTGCACGATGCGCAGCTCCATGGGGTCCAGGGCCATGAGGCCCAGGTTGAGGCCGCTGAACATGCCTGACAGGCAGAGGAGGAGCGAGATGAAGATGACCTGCAGCCAGAAGGGCAGCAGGAACTTCTTCTCCTCGCCCACGATCATCTTGGTGTCCTCGCCGTCGTGGTAGATCCAGGTGGTNCGCCGCCGCTCGTGCTCCGTGAAGGCGATTCGCGACCAGGTCTCGTTGTTGATGTTCTGCCCGTAGACCCGCAGCTTCACCCGCGTACGCTCGCTCACCCGCAGCGCACCCCCCTCCATGAAGGAGACGTCGTCCGTGTCCTCCAGCCGCAGGCCGATGATCACCGTCTCC